>CM034156.1:156459044-156552012 GCA_019776745.2 Taxus chinensis
GGCTTATGGGATATATTCATATTCAATGTTTTAAGACTAGGTTCCAAAATTCGATAAGAGATCAATTGATTTCGGGAGAGGGAAACTTACATCAGCGTTAACACATAAACGAGCATGGATGAATCTATTCTTGGCCTTAGTGGCCTAGTTTATTCTGATTAAAGAATCCATAGATAGAGTAATACCTTCAATAACCACAAGGTTCCATAGCTCTAGAGGAAGGCCTGGAAGATGAACCCAAATTAAATCCCGTGTCACTGTTTCAGTAAGTGGCTTGAATGCAGGAGACCATTTCCTGATATAGAACCCTCTTCTACCAAAGAACCATAGACCACCTAGAAGAGCTCAATAAAAATCTTCTTTTATGCTGAAAGAGAAGAGGACAAAACTGTTTGGCATGGCAGCTATTTCCAACGCACCACAAGGGTTCCATTTTAGCCGGGCCCATCTTTTTATGCCTTTGAGAGGGGGTCTGGGACCCATCATCTTGACGACAAGGGACAGATCCCTGGAGTCAGCAACAGCCTTCGTAATGTGAGAAGGAATGTGAAGAGAGAGGGCCCCATCAGAAAGCACGGACATCAACTTCTTGGAGGGGGGCGCAGAAGAGGACCCCTCCATAATCTTCTTCCAAGCCTCAAGGGGGAGGACGGGGAGATAAGCCCCCAGAGTTAATAGGACAATACTCCCGATCCAGATCAGAAGGGTACGACATTAGAGGCAACACCAGGGAAAAGAGAATTCAAAAAAATGGAGGGTGGCAAAAAAAAATTCTCAAGGCTTGAATCTATTTATGCTGTGTATTTAATTGTTGTTACACTAATTAAAAAATAAGAGTTATTCTATCTACAATGTTGAATTTCTTGCATCTTGCTATGATTTTTCAAGTTAAATCAACTCTTTCAATTTCCAATAATGGAATTTCTACAAAGATTGAATCTATAGAAAAACTACATTTTTGTAGAAATTGTGGAATACTAACAAAAACAAAAATTGTAGAAATGTTGCAAATATAATGAAATGTGGACAATATATAGTGAAAAAATGGAGATTAGCTATAAATTTTTATGAATTGTGAACCATCCATGATATAATGAATTGTGGAAAAACTACAATAATATATAAAAATGTGGATTAGCTACACTTCAAATGCCACAATTTTAATTTTTAGAATACCATATAATAACAAAAATATTGTTGAAAAATTGTGGTAAAAGATCTAATATGTTGTAGTGAGAGTAGTTAGCAATCTTTTCCACTTAACACGTAAGTCATACTTGAAGATAACCCATTCTCCCTACTACACACATGATAACCAATCCTGGAAGGGAACCACATACTTGTTATGTCGGAAAAGTAGCACCCTAGGATTTGCATATTACAAAACCTTACTTTTGACTAACATGGGATTGTCTAGAGGTGTGGGGCCCTTGAAATTGAGACAAACCTCAAGAGAATGCTAGTTCTTGACCTATTATAATGCTAACCTACTCCTAAACTATCAATTCCAAGGGACCAGAGAGAGAAATAAATAAAAGTAAATCCTAAACCAAGGGAGATGATAGCACCAAAACAAGACTAGAGAGATTCCTAGTGAGTGAAAGTGGAGGGAAATGGGGAAGAAGAGGCAGATAAAATTCCGCATTCCCAAAACACTTTCAAACCTCCAATTTCGTGGAGCAAAACAAATTTAAATCTTGTAAAGGAATACAATATGCACAATATACCTGGAAAATCTAATAGGAGGCAAGAAACACGATATAAATCAAGTTAGGGAAGGAAGATCCACAAAACACTAATTTTATTGCGTAAAATGAGTTACAATCCATTATAGTATAGGCACAAGGAAAGAATCCTTCACAAAATGCATAAATTTGAGGCTTGCAGCTCACAAAAGTGTTGGAACAATTTTGGCAGAGTTCCTTTACAATTTTGAAGTCCCTCCTTCAAATGAGGGGAATTTACATATATATAGAGAAAAGGAGCTACCAACCAACATCATTCATTAAATGCCTTTATGTAGGTATGGGAGGCCATGATGGTTCACTTTTCAATGGTAATGTTCTTACACGGCAAATAGGGGTGCCATACCTCATTAAACCAGTTGATGAGCTACCTTGTACAGTGTCATTAATATCTGGCCGTATCTAAAACTCTTTGTTGTCACCCGATGGAAACCACTAGTTGACGCATGACAAGAAGGGAAGAGTTGCTGCCGAAAAAGAAAAGATGTGTCATGCGACAAGAAGAAATGTTGTCGCACAACAGCTAGGGGAGGTTGATGTGTGATAGCAAAAGGAGGTTGATGCATGATGAGAGGGAAGAGGTGATGGGGGATAGAATGATGCGTGAAGAGGGGATCTTGTCATATTAAAAGAAGGTATATTGTCACGCGTTAAGAAGAAATGGTTGACACATGAGAGGAGGAATTGGTTAACACATGTCGATAAGGTGTGGTTGACGCATGACAAGAAGATGGCATTGACGCGTGACAAGAAGAGGGCATTGACGCATGATAGGGAGTATGGTTGACGCGTGATAAGAGGAAGCAGTTGATGCACATCAAGAAGAAATGGTTGATGCGCAACATGAGGAAGCATTTGATGCTCATCAACAAGGAATAGTTGACACATGATAGAAGAAAGTAGTTGACATGTGATAGGAGGAAGAAATTGACACACATCAATAAGGAATGGTCAACTCACGATAAAAGGAAACAATTGATGCGCGTTAATAAGGAATGGTTGACGCGTGACAGGAGGAAGTAGTTGACGTGTGATAAAAAAGTGACAATCTGTACATTTTTCCAGTTTTACCATTAATGCAAACCATGCTCCAAACCTTCGCCACAGTGAGCTTGTAAACTAATCCCATTACCTATTAATGCCCAGACCTATAGGTTGATCCATTTTGCAAAGGGGTGTAAAAATGGATAGAAATAATCTAGATAATGTTTTACCATGTCATTCTTAACTGACGGGTTCACGAAAATGTCACTAAGCATACAAGATATGACGATAAACCCCAACTTTGGCTCTTATCTACTTAAGCTAGAAGGTGCCATCGAGTATACACATTTAAATTCATTCGAAGGTCTATATTTTCTATGTAAAAAAGAATAGCATAGGAAGGTTAGTTATGCACAAAATTTGAACTAGGGTTGACTATTTTGTTTAGATTTCTTTATTGGATTTCAAGGTAAAGAGCACAACACACTAATTATTTAACCCTCAATTGCACACTGGAATAACACTATAGGTTATTAGGTTCAATATCATTTAACACATATGTTCAACCCTTTTTTTACCATACGTAGATATGAATCAAAATTGCACCTATGATTAAATGTACATTTCCCAAGAAATCCCTAGCAATAGTATCTCATACAGATTACCAAATTTCAAATATAAATTTTCTGCAATATGGAAATACATTATAAATACATACATTTTTCAATAACTAGAATAAATTACAATAATAAACAATGAATTACACCATGCCTTTTCGCCATCTTTCTTACATCATGAAAAACCAAGTTAGCATGAAATCAACGATAAATATTTGGCATGACACTCACCTAGATCTAGCATAATTAACATTTTCAGTTTTCCATTTACATAATAATAATAATTTTTATTCAAAAGGAGAAGGTTAGAGACACAAATTTATTTCATTTCATTTCACTTCATTTCTTAACCAAGGAGAGAGAAAGAGGTAGGGAAGAGAGAGAAAAACTATTTTCCCAAAAGTTAAATTTCACTCAACAAGCCACAAGATAGAGTTCTAAACAGCTACTTACAAGTGTTAATAAGTTTCCATGATGGTTTTCTAACTTTACTGGGGTCCTACAACTTTCCTTTTTACATTTTCTTGATAGTTGCAAAAGTTTCTCATTTTGGCTCAAAAGCTAAGAAAGTGTGTTCAAAAATTGTATTATGATGAGAAAATTCATGACAGGAGAATTCCTATGGTCCACCCATATGCCAACCACTGGTTGTAATCGATTAATTTTAACCAAGTCAAACAACTAATAGAGGCCTACGAAACCCCTTTCCCAAACTAACCAAGAATGTGCTTTTGCAAAACCCAAGGTTCTAGGTAGTTTTCTAATAAAAAAACTAGAGTTTTGTGAAGGTGAACAAACATTTCATTTTTTAGGGGTCAAACGGCAAGCCGATACGAAACCCAACTTTTCAATTTTAACAACTTACTAAAAGTGCAAAACGGTGTAACAAGGCTCCTAGAGGAGTGACAAAGAGAGTAAAAATGGTCAATTTGGGTCAATCTAAATCTTAATAAAAATCCCCACATAATGAGGGACACAAATGAATTTTTCCATCCTTTTTCCTAGGCCTAGAAGGTTGTTTTTTAAGTCTTCAAAAATAAGAATTTACCTAATTTTACGAAAGCATGATGACAAGGTTTAACGAAAACCTCAAAATCAACTAACCCACTTAAGGGGCTGTAGTTTTCCATTTCGATTACTTAGTTTCCAAGCATCTGAGAAATTGGTCTTAAGTCTAATTTTTACACCAAGGTTTATTTGCCATGAGTAAGTCACAAGGTGACATATTATTATTTTGTGATACATGTTTCTTCAAAATAAAAAATATTTAAACATCTAATGGTTTAAATTATTTATTATATTGCAAATGAAAAACCAAGTTATATGTAAGTTATAAAAGATATAGGTAGGGAAACCATGTTTTTCCATGAACGATGCAGTGAATGAGGTGCTCCACGCAGGTCTACTAGCATTTCACGAGACTAGAAAATGATACCACATATCACCCACTTGCATAAACAAATCTTGAAAACACATTTTTGGCAATAAATTTCAAGAAGAAGCTCCAAAAGAGTGCATTAGTGGTCTCATTAAAAATATCTTGAAGAGAACTTTTGACTATGATAGTTTTCATAATGATTGAATGCATATTTCAGCCATAATTCACACTTGAGAATATCTAGGAGCCATTTTTCCTGAGTTACATGATTTTCAACAAATTCAGTGGATCATATTTAATGATTTAAGCATTCCATGGGTTTACATTTCCTTCCAATGTGTAGAAGATGTCTTTTGAGATCTTAGTAAGCTGCAAAAATCATCTTAGTTTTGATATCTTCTCAAACATGCATAGAACTTAATAAGCTCGAACCAACATATTACATAATCATGCCTCGAACAAAGCATTACAAAGAGATCAAGGCCAAAATGATCTAACAATGAACATCATGTTATGCATGAGACCGAGTTGTGAAACGTGGCAGAGTTCCTATCACTTCTAACTAGCCATACCAAATTTGACAATGATGAGTGGCCATGAGCTTGTGAGCATTACTGAGCCATTGAATAGAACCTAGATCTATAGTGTTGAGCTCAAACATAAATAAAACACATGATGACCCAAGTAAATACACATGTCCAGTAGCTTGCAGCGAGCCATACAATAACTATAATGAACTCGAAGGTAACATGAGTTCACTAAAATAGAGAAAACCCCAGATAATGGACCATAGTGTGTTGGATAGTACCCAAAATGGAGAATGAAGACTGAAATTGGTTTATACTAATGCACGAATACCAAATCATTGAAAAAATAGAATAAAACTAGTAACTTGAGTGACCCATAAATGAAAACAAATGAACTGAAACTCAAAACTGATCTGGTTAAAAAGAGAAATTGAGCGATGTGGAAATATTTCAGAGTTCAAAGTAAGTAAATGCAAAAATAGAGCAAGTGCCAACAAACTGAAAAAAAATTAAGCAACAGGTCGAGCCATTGAGAGCCATCCATGCATGAACAATGATAGCTAGAATAGGGCTTCAAACACATAATGATCTCTTTACTAATGCCAAAGCCAACACAAGAAGGACACTAATAAAAAATTATACACAGTTGAGCTCAAAAAATTCCTAGATATGTAAACCTTGCAAAGCCCTAAAGTTAGAAACATGGGCCATGGTGAGAAATATGAAGATGAGAGATTCAATAATGAATAATCACAGGAAATTATTTTCTCTAATCTCCATCTGTAGCGCTGGTCTCACCCATATTTTCCTGATATTAGGGACGACTAAAAGATCCACATTTAGCACAACTCCCCATAGAATTTTTTTACACATCTACCATAACATTTGTAACTATCAATTTTTTGCTAAATCTGCAACATTGCCACAGGTTTTAGGGTGATTATTGCCTCTAGATTTGGAATAAATTGGTTGAATTATTGAACAAGGAAAATACAAGTTTGAATTCTTTCTTGGATGTTTCACTCCACTTGATGTGCACTAACACAATTTCCCTTTCATTTCACACTCTAACCTTCCACTTGCCACCACTTGACAGAGATTGTCATTCATCCACTTGCTAATGTTTTTTTTTAAAAGAAAATTTATATAAACATTGGTTAAAAATGACTCATGGAAATGTAGAGCATTACATTCCCCTCCCCTTACAAAATCATCGTCCTCGATGTGGTGTAAAATGAAGGATAGAATAGGGTACTCATAAGTAAGGAGGAAAATGATTAAAGGTTCATGTCACCAGTGGAAAAGATACTTGTTGCAAAAGTGTGACCACAAGGAAGAAGGAAAGTTTTGATAATTCCTTAATGTTCTGTGAAGATTGGTAGTTCTAGTTTACCTTATTACTTATTTAATATTTTCCTTTATATTACTTCTTAATCTCAAAGTTAATATTACCCTTTATATTACTGCTTAATCTCAATCTCTTAATATTCTTTGTTTAAATTTCAATTGTCTTATGTTTCATGGGTGCCCAACAGAAATTCACATCAAAATACCACACCATGGTTGAATACAAAAAAAAAAAAACCACGATACATCTTGCTACATACTTTGACGACTATATCACATCACAAGACCTTTAATTCCAACATGTAAGGACAACAAGTAGTCCACATAATAAATAAATTCCAACAATTATGTCACAGGAATAGATCTAACATGTATACAAGTGACTAAGAAACAATGAATCATGACACTGATACAACTACAACTATTCTAACATGACCCAAATACCATGACTATACCCACTCAGTGCTAATTCAATATTCAATAATGTATATGCACCAAGGGGTCTATCAAGCCTCAAACATAACTATGTCTAACAAGACTCACAAGAGTACACATAACTCATAACACCAACTCCACACATCACAAAATGTCATGAAGCAATCTCCATTTATCTCCCAAAACATCACAAAAGAAACTACATATATCTCCAAAATCATCACAAAGAAAATCTATATACCTCCCAAAGCATCACAAAGCAACTACATATATATCCCAAAGCATCGCAAAATAAAAGACCTCCAAGTGCACTAATCACACACACCTAAGTCTCTTATGTCTCCCTCAAGTCTCTTATGCCTCCCTCAAGTCTCTTATACCTCCCCCAAGTCTCTTATGTCTCCCTCAAAGAGGTTGGTCACCCTATGACCCTAGGCACATAGAGTCCAAACACCCCTAAGCAAAATGACATAATAACTCGTGGTTCAACAAACCGCTAGTTATCTATAACTCCTTGGGGCGTACCCCCATACAATGAAGTGGGTCTATAGATTCAACAACTCCATGATGAATTCCATGTTCCTATTCCAACACATCACGACATTAGAACCAGAATAACAATCTATTTCAAATGCCAAGTGGAAAAATCTAAAGCCTTGAGCTAGGCTATTAAAAAAATTAAACTTGAAACATAAATTTAAAACTAAGAAAAACAAATTGCTAAATAGCCATAGTTAGTGCAAAATCCACATGTTAGTGCAACAACCAAATTAAATGCCAAAAATATAATCAATCAAGAAAACTATTGTTTCTGACAAGGAAAAAAAATAATGATCAATTTACAAATAAAATAAATATAGATAAATAAAACATTACAATCATTATGTGGCCTCATAGGCTACCAAAGTCGATACTGATTAAGTTTCCAGAGCTCGGATATTGAGCCTCACCTCGTAAAATAAGATAAAAAATAATACGACCATGGGGATTTTTTCCCATGTGTTTTGGAATCGGAAATTAAAATCTTCCATCTACTGATTTGGAGCTCTCTTGATTATTGTCAATTGTTCCAATAAAGACAGATTGTCCACCCTTTCTCTGAATTGATCATAGAGGGCTATACACATTTGATTCTAGTTTTGAATAGACGTTGTTGTTAGGATCCTAAACCATTGCAAATCCTTACCCTTGAAATATGATGCCAACAATTCGACTGGAACATCCATCTCATTGATTTCCTAAATTACAAAGACATTTGCAATGTCTTAGATGTGGTCGATAAGGGTTGTATGATTTTATCTCGTGAAGTAGGGAATTTTTTAAAAATCTCCAACTAGGATTTTATTTTGTGCATTGAGGGAAAGTAGACTACTACCCATGAATTTGACAAAGGGATTTGGTGGTCCATGTGGTGGTTGCTAATGTGCCATTATGATTGGCTCGAGAACCCTTGAAGAGTGAAGGAAATTTCTACCAGGTGGAGTTATAGATAATATCCTGTTAGGTAAAGACATTGATCTCTGTGGTCTTATTCCTCTCCTTCCTTTGTTTAGAGATAATTCCAAGTAAACAACTAGTCCTTCTTCACTCATCTCAGATCTAGTTACATACTTGAGCAATCGATATTGCTGCACCATTGAGTTCTAACCCTCGGAGTAGCCATATGTGTTGGGATGTGAGCATCTAAAGGTTGAGATTTTACCAAGACACACACCAATCTTAATAAAAAGGAGAAAACAAATTTTGGAGGGCCTGAATGTTGATCCATGGAAATCAAACCTTTCCTTGCGACTATCAGTCCCAAAATCCCGAAAGTTATGAAAAATTGAAATTCCAAAGACAATGCATAGGTGAACCTTCGAATCTCCAAAACCTAAAAACCTAAAATTTTAAAATTTGGAAAATTCCAAAATTTTGAAACGTGAAACCCTTAAATGTCTGAAATCCTAAAATTTCAAAAAACCCAAAAAGGTCTAAAATGCTTGAACCCAAAAACCCAAAGTGCATAAAAACCTGAAATTCCAAAAATCATAATTTTGGAAATCTAAGAATAATCTTTTGAAAATTTTCCCCCGATCTATCTACTAGTGATCTTTGGAATTTTTTTGCTCATGAAAAACCCCTAAAAATTTAGTTTGGAACTCTACCCCTACCATGAAAAGTTTGAAATTTAAAATATTTAATTTTTAAGTCCAAATTCTTTGAAAATGCCTTCAAATCTTATGGAAATGACTTCTTGTCCGACTAGAAATTCCATAACTATTTATGCAATGAAGGTAGCATGGTGGCTAAATTTTCTTAATAGTGGAACAACTCTAAAAAATATAACTCTAACTCCTTTGTTGTCCCACTGAGTGTGCCAAAACTATTTATGCAAAATCGCAACACTCCCGAATAATTGGATTGTCAATGGGGCATTCGTTGTGATTACACAACATGGAGCTATTCCTAAAGTATGGGACTTTGCAATCAGGAAATTGCTTTGGAGAAAGGACAACTTCCTATTCCTAAATTTTGACACCATATGCCCAAGTTACAGAGAAACTAATGTAATCCTACCCTAATTTTTTCCAAGGAGATAGGGATAGAAGGATGCATGTCATGAAAAGTAAATCTATTCTAAATGGAGGTGATGCATAGATAAGGAATGTTGAATATCTTTCTCTGCGCGGGAATGAAACAAGTAAATATGAAGAGGATAATTTAGCACCAAAAGTCAAAACACCTATTGCAAACCCATCACCAATAAACACAATCTATTGAAATATTGCAATAACAATTAAACAATGCATAATAACATTAATTGTAATGAAAGATCAGATAAGACACAATAAACACAAAAGAGGGTTAAGAATCATCCACAAATTTCTTTTATTGCTCCAAGAGTTGATACAATACATTACATGGGGGCCAAAGGCACAAATATTGCATTATAATGTTCAGTGGGAGGCTTAAACCTCCAAATATTTCTCATAGACGAGAAATGAGGGAGGTGCAAAGAAAAATTATCCAACCCTTTGAATTGAGCCCCTCCTTACAATTTATATAAGAAATTTTGAAGGGAGGAGAGAGAGAAGAAATCCTAAATTTTCTCTAATCTCTATATAAAATCATTACTTATCCTGTAATGACTGCTTGAAGATCTGCGAAATCCATCCCTGATTAATGGCATTGCCCTATGCAAGATGGAATTGGCTTTGATTGAACATGGGTCTATTCTCTAACTCCTATAAATTCATCATGATTTTTTCCCACCTACCTCATTAATTTCTTGTCTCGGGCCATCCCATGCTATAGAGCTCGAAAATAGATTTCCATCAAGTATAATTTTATGAAATTTGGTTAAAGGATGAAAAAGATATTCAAATTTTAGTATCGAAGGACATCATGGCACCATATCTCCACCTAACGAGCTCCCATGAATGTGGCTTGGTCACCTCCACACACCATCAAGCTGACTCACCTATCCTAAGCTTTGTGTAACTTGCCTCCCAATATTTCTCACCTACACTGCCACTTTGAAAAGACTCGGCGGGATCTCCAATGCATATCAAGGGTTTGTTTGAATTTTTTCTTGGGCATGAGTTCCATACTTTTAAGGATTTTGGGCCCCAATGCTTCGGACATCTTGAGCTCCACATTTTGGGCTCATAGAGCTCCAAACTCCAAATACTACCGCTGATTTGTCTTGACATTGAAACCCACCAATCACCCTCAACTTAGCACATCAACTTTTATTTTTCAGACCTCAAGGCCTTTTGCTTTTGGAGAAATATCCCCCACTGCTTCAGAGTTTATCACCACCGGGTTCTAAAATGCTTCACCATTGACCTCCAAACTCAGAGTTGACATTGAAAACCCCCTGAGCCCTTATGAATTTGGGCTCGCAGGGTTTCAGGTTGTTGAGCTTGTTTTCTCATTTTGCATGGTGAAGTCTCTAAACTCGCCAACCTCAGAAGTCTGAAGTTTATAGACTTTGAGATTGCATTCTACCCTGAATGCACTCGACTCCTGAGCTCCTCCCAGCCAAATCAGCCCCACCTGCGAATCTAAGGGCTCACTTGATGCACTGAGAAATATTTTTTTCTTCTTGGTTGAATCCACTGGCCACACCTCGACTTACTCGCGCTCTTTCCTGAGTCTTACGTCTCATGTGCTCGGCTGATATGGCCCCCGATTTACCGACCCCCATTATCTAGCTCGAATCATTCATCGCCAGCTCGTCTCATCCATGTCCTACATTCGTCAAGCTTGGAATTCAGGATATTTCCTTGCCTTGATGCATCATTGGGCGAAGCTCAGGGAGGTCGACGTCTGTTGTCTGCAAAACTGATTTTCTCCTTTTCAAGCTTCCTAATGCATTACCGAATCATTCGCATTGGCCCCCAATGGTTTTCTCGTGGCTTGGCCTCTATGGCATCTTAACTTGCCATGCATCCCTTCCATGGCCCTTAAATGATGAATTCCTTCATTAATCTACTATGGCTAAGTTGGCCCTTCCATTCGCTACGCCATGTTGTACATGTTGCGAGCTCAATGTTGAGCGATCGGATGATCTCCATTACACTTCTGCAAATACCAAACTCAGAACCATCGTGCCTCTTTGACTCGATGAATCAGCCCCTAACAGACTTAATTCACTAGGCCTTGATCACTCCTTACCTCCAGATTGCAAGGCGTGGGCTCCTGAGCCGATCTTCACACTTACACTAGTCGACATGGCCATTCCTGAACTTCCTCAGCCCCGACTCGGCTCAAACCATCATCAAAACAACCTGGATTGCCAAGTATCTCACCCAGCTACTCGGCGTGCTCTCCTCTACCTCACTTCCCTTATGTAAAATTCCAGCTCGGTGGGCTATTTGTCATATCGGTGGCCTCTTCAAGGCCCCATAGAAATTTTTTGACCTCGAAGCTCTATCCTTCAAATTTTTTTAAATTTTCTTGTGTTAGAGGCCTGCTGGAGAGTGAATGCAGGTGTTTTAAGACTCGTTACTTTTTCCCTTCAATTTATTTTGTTTTGGCTGGGTGTGGGTCTGCGGGGTACACATTTCGTCACTTTTAAGTTGATCTTTAAGGATTAAAACCCAGAAGAGGAAAATATTACTCGATATGATTTTCACTTCTGAATTCACTGAAAGTGCTCCCTAAATCCCTAGAACCTGCCTGAAACAAATTTAAACTATAGGTGACTTATCCAATATCACTAGATCATGCTAGGTCCCTCTTATCCAATATTTCCTGAGAGGAAAAAATGGATAACATGAACCGCTTGTCCATTAGACGTTGTTCAATCCACTTCAGTATCACCCCCTCCTTCTATTAATGCTATGGTACGGGTATGTCCATACATCAGATGTCATACCACATATCTAATATTCTCACGAGGATTCCACATCTTCTCTTCCTTCTTTCACATGCAATCTTTTCGTAAATAAATATTGTTAGCATCTCATTGCATTCAACCCCAGTTTCTCTGACATGGTTTGTACATATGCTTTCTTGACTTAGCTTGGTTTTACACTTGTTGATATCTTACCTATACATGATTTTCCTCATATCTATCATGAAGATGTTCGTAATACTACTTCTTATGATCTTCATGTTTTCCATTTATCAATATTTGTTGTCGTAACTTCTCACACTTCTTCACTTACTCTTTGGCACTATTGGCTTGACTATATCGATAACACTTTAGATCCTCATCACATTGACATTTCATTCCACTTTCCCTTCACTTTCATCAGATAACATATTTATCATCATACACCTGGGGGGAATCATGCTTACTCTTTCCCCCTTCTAGCATTCTCAGGTGTCTCACATTTCGTGGCATCTAGTCTTTCACATGCATCTTACACATCTTGATACACTTTTATCGTCATTACCATATGACGTACTCTTTTTCTACAATTCACAATTGACTATTAAGGGCATACTACATACATGAACCTCACATCATATACACAAAACATTACACACTTTGCGTATTCGTGACACATCTTTCTATTATCACATTGTAACATAACACGCTACTTAATAATGCCCTCTAGTTCCATGGTTTATACTCAAATGTTGAGGGTATAAATTTGAAATGAACCTCACCTCACTCACACTCTATGCTTAATTATCATATATTTCTAGTGCACATATTCAAACCATTTCCTAATGACGTACTCTTGTTCTATGATTCATTCTTGACTATTGAGGGGTATTTTATAAATGAACCTCATCTCATACTCATCCAAATTACCTCAAGGGGCACGTTATTCCTATCATTCACTTTTCAAAAAATTCAATTCACACTCACAACATACTACATATCTTAGTTGCACATATTATTATTTTTTTTATACTAGTTACAAATAGACTTTGTGTCCATGCTAGACAAATATTTCAAATGTCATTATATTTCTTGCACACACATGCACGTTCACTTTCCTTCTAGTTATGAATGTAGAATTTACACAGATCTTTACACGCATCAAAAATTATTGGAATTATATCTCTTACCAGTCCCACAATGGTTCTTGGGGGTATCTACATTCGTATATACTACAGGTGTTAATGTTTCATTTAATACTACTTCCTATGCTTACTAGCACACTAATTTAAATAGGATCATAAATGATTTGAAATAATTTATATCTTTCTAACGTGCTAATAGGTGCGTCATGAGAAACATTTTATTTGCATGAACTATTTTCCACCATGTTTGTCTGTTAATTTGTATGCTATTATTTTCCATTGTTTTCCATTATGTCATTATTTGTTGGTTTTAACCTTTTTCTTGTGTGCACATTATATGTTTTTTGTCGCTTTGACCTTGATTGTCTTGTGACATTGTGAGTGATGTGCCATGTTTGAAACCCACTTTTCATGGTCTACATTTTCTTCTTCTTTGCTGGATTACACTTTGTTTGCATGTGCATGTATTTATATGGTGTACATTCCTTCCCCTTGCAGGGCATCAGTTTCAGATCGACGTATGGTCCTCTACTTTTGGCCACATCCTCCTAACAATGTCACATACAAAAAAAACAAATGGGGCATACATTGGTTGAAACAATCACCCCATTCAGTAGTATAAGTCATAGTTCAGGCCTGCACAAAATAGGAACAACACAATTGTTAGTTATGAAAATAACCCAAAATCTTACTTGGGTCTTCAACATAACAAAGACGTCAGTGCCTAGACATAGAAATGAGTGTTTGGGTGCCCCTAACCATTCCTAGGTTCCTATGACTAGGGGAAGTTACCTAATTTTTCTCATATCGGCATGGTTCATATCATTCTATAGAGCACTTTTCTTAGTATAGGTATAGTCCTCCAGTAATCAACATGCATCTTTTCTCCATTATTATATTTATGTTAGATTGAAATGGATCAAACTTAAACAAATCATGATCACATAATTTACATTGGTGTATACATTTTTGGGAAGTAGTCAGGGTTAGAGAATAACACTAGACTTTTCTCCCCAACACTTCTTCTCCTATTGAGTGAGATCACCCAACAAAACCACACTTTGCATGAGATCTCCTAAAAAAATCATTCTTGGTGTGACATCACCCAAGACAATTATTCACGTACAACATTTTTAGGAACCTTTCTATCCTTTTCACTATTCATGGATCAGGTACACATGTTCATTTTACTACTTTTTTGCATTTTTACACATATTTCAATATTATTTTTCTCTTGTCTCTCACAGGTCCATCCTTATAAGAAGAATAAATCACATTATCAAACAAATTAAGTGACAATGACAACATATACAATGCAACACAAGACATGCTTTCACCTCTAGGGCCACTTCTTCTTCTCTAGCTTCTACGCTTCATTTTTATCACTCCACACTTTTTC
Source organism: Taxus chinensis (assembly GCA_019776745.2). Taxonomy (NCBI): domain Eukaryota; kingdom Viridiplantae; phylum Streptophyta; class Pinopsida; order Cupressales; family Taxaceae; genus Taxus; species Taxus chinensis. The sequence goes on from CM034156.1 coordinate 156,473,945, forward strand.
TTGTCTTCTCGACATGCTTTCACCATCGATATACATGATTATCAAGTACAAATATCTTATCTACTTTATGTTTTTGGTTATTCACTCAAAAAGAAAAAGTGCGGGAAAATGTAGAGACTAAACAACACATTTTGGATACATTTCTAGCTCTTATTCACATACCACTATTCATATTATTACTAAGTAAGAAAAGTAGTAATTTACATCTATCCTTCCCATATTTTATTTCTTTATTGCTTTCTTTGTGGCCTTGCACACCTCACATCCGAGTCTGACTTTTATTTCTTTATCTTTCTTAGCTCTAGACATCAGCACCCAGGCACCCTCATCCACTTTGGGTGCCTCTAACCACTTTGTAACTTGATCACCCATTTTCGACATCTTGTTTTCTTTGTGTTTAGCCTTTTAGATGTTAATTAAAAAATTCAAAAAAGGGAATCATATAAATACAAAGCTATGTCACCATAATAAAGGACCAAAGACTAAGCATTTATTATCATCACTTAAGGTTACATCCAAATGCATTCTAAGAGAATTTGTTGGTGCTCAAGTTTGTCTCACCCCATTTTTCATTGAAATTCTTCAGTTTGTGGGCTTTGTCGTGTTTTCTATCTCCCCGTATTGATGCATGAAAACTCTGTCCTCCATTTGGTTGCCATGATAAGTCCCTTCCTTGGTTAAGGATCACTTAAAAGTCTAGAATTTTTTTTTCGTTCCTCTGTCCATATGAAAGAGTCTATAAATTAGGCGTAAAACTCAGGTTTTTCCTTTCCTTCCATTTTCCAAAGTCACATTATGTTGTTCCTGTCATTTTTGTTCCAAATATCTGTGGAAACGTGATTGGATGCGGCTTGGAGGATCACATTTGGGCCTTATATCATTTCCAAACCCTCTATCTGTGAAGAAAGATTCATTTCCGGGCTCAAATGGTGATTTTCCTACATTTTACGGTTTGATTGGTGTATTTTTCTCGGTCAAATTCACATCTCAACATTAGTGGAAATGTGGCCCTTTTTGGTTAGATGTGGCTTAGTAGGGCACTTTGAAAAATCTAAATCTCACTTAAGACTCAAAGCTTGTCCATGTGGAGGGCCGATGCTCATTTAAAAATTCACTTTTTTGTTTGGCCTTGGAGTTGCGTTGGGGAGACATGTGGAGATTTCCGCTGCCTTGCCCAAACTTAGACAAATTTTTCATGCAGCCGGTATAGTTTTGGTAGACCATAGACACGTGGAGGGATGGCGCTCATTTGAGGATCCACCTCAGGGTCCCACCTTAACAAATTCGATAGGGAGACATGTGGAGGCTTCCACCGGCTCCGATTTGTACTTAAAATTTTCAAAGTAATTTTGAAAGGCCTGGGACATGTGGAGGGACTGCGCCTATTTGGGGACCGGCCCCTAAGTTTTATTTTGAAGAAGCACCAGGAGGACACTTGAGGCTTCTGCTGACTCTGGCCTTTACTTAGACTTTTCAATGGCCAAAGAAAATGTCTCAGACCCTAGACACATGGCGCCTTCCACTAAACCTTCAAATTTTTTAACAATCTCTACCGGACTGAGACACGTGTTGAGTCCACACTTGTTTAGGGTCTCTTCTTTTGGGGACGATCTCAAAATGTGCCATTGAGACACATGGAGGCTTCCGCTGGCTCCTTTTTACACTGAGACTTTTCAAAGGCCAAAATATGTTTTCCTTGGACCCTGAGCATGTGGAAGGCCCGTGCTTGTTTGGAAATTGGCCCCTGTACATCTCCTTTGCAGTGGTGCTAAGGAAACACATGGATGGATATTATATAGAGTAAAAAAGGGGTAGAATCAATAGTTGTTGTGTATTGCGTCTAATTTTCTGCCATTTTTTCTTCAAGACTCCTGGGGATGCGAATACACACTTTTTTTCATCGTTCTTTGATGAAATTCCTTGTCGTCTCTATCTGTAAAGTGCCATTTGATGGATTCAGCACTTAATTTGTGAGTCCAAGGATTGTTAATGTTGATATTTTGAAGTTGGATTTCTCAGGCACTTGCAAAAATGGGAACTACTAAAGAAGATGGATGCGGTGAATAATTGTAAAGGAAAGAAAGGTAAAAGGACGAAATGATGAAGGTAGTAGGCGCAATAAATAAAAAAGGTGTTTCCTCGAGAGCAAAAAAGATTACCTATCAGATGCAGTTGTACAGAGCCTCTAGAAAATAATTAAAAGGGGGATTTCTCGAATGACATAATAATAATGATTAGAAGGATTTCCAAAAATTTATGGCATGGCATCCTAGTCATTAGTTGAGGGCCCAAGAAACATGATCACTTCACAATTGGTCCACCTAGCAGCTTTCGGATCTAAATTTGTTAAATGTCACTTTCTGAAACAAATTGATAACAAGAAAAGGTCCCTCGAATATTCTTCTCTTTTGGGGGGAAAATTGAGTGAGTAAAATGTATAAATGCAATGAGAATACTCTTGCAAATGGTCGAGGGTTGAATTCTTAAGAGAAAATTTGAGAAAGTCGTCTTCCTAAGAGACTAAGCAATGATAAACTGTTATTTTATTCTGTGTTAGCTTTTCTATCATGTCAAGTTGGTTGCAGATGTATAGCCATTGACGAGCCCTGAGATTTCTCTGGAAGCTTTCCCCTGCTGATGAATCTAAGCAACTTTGAAATTAATTTATGTCCAATCTCTAGCAATATGTGTCTTCTTTGTTTCAGAATGTCTACAAATGGTTTCTTTTGTTCCTGTTGCAATCTTACATTGAAATATTTGTGAAATGACACAGGATCTCATCCCTGTGAAATTTTAGTGATATTTACAATTTCATTTCCAGAAGAGCCTTCATCTTGTGATGATATAAACAAATTTAAAATCAATTCACTGTCATTTGTTAATAAAGATTGTCTGTAATTTTTTGGGTGTACCTTAGGCATGATTGATCATATATTTTGGTGTTTAATTGAGTCTTTCAATTCAAGCCTTCGCATTAGAGTCTCAAATATTGTGTGAAAACGTGCTGATCTAGGCCTCCATTGAAGAACACCGTTTGGTTGAAGGAACGTCTTAACTATTATGAAGTTTTCTGTTGTTGAGTTGTCCATTGTTGTGAAGTCCCTCAAATATTTGGTATTATTAAATTTATCTTGCTTCATCTCCCACCAAAATTATTCAAAAACCATGAATCCATCCTTAACTACCCATGTTTACCCTATATATCAACAAAGGAACAAAATCTATTTACTAAAATATGCAGAACAATCAGGATTTTTCAATGTCTTCAGTAACCTTAGCCTTGTGTTGAAAGTATCTCCATCTTTTAGAAGTGACAACTCTTGAGAGTTAAATTATGGAGTATTGACTGTATTTTCCTAAGGCTTTCTTCATAAAATTTGTGTAAAATAAGGATATCTCCATCTCCTTCATCAAAAAAAGTTTACACTAAGGGTCCTCTCACCCTGGTCGAAAGGCATGGCCTAAAGTAGTGAGGACAAGTCAAATCCTCTTGAAAGTTCTATCAATCTCTCCACAAATCTGACTGACAAAGGGCCAGTTAGATCTCATTCCCAGCTATAAAACAACACATATTATGATCTATCTATCTCTAAGCTCCCTGTCGAATCTGTGTTACTACTTGGCTTGAAAAGGAGAACGAATTTGGATACCAACAGTCGTGGCACTGCTGTTAAGGAATCTTTGAAGTATTTAAATGAAGGTGTTTAGGTACAAACCTTGGTAATTATTTTTACAGATTTGAAAGTGCAAATACATTGCTAAAACATCATTATCTGTTAAGATATGTAAAATTTGTTCAAAGTTGTGAGTTATGAGTGCAATATTTCCATCTTATACAGTTATTGCACTAAATTTTGTATCATCATTGATAAATTTGGGTAGAAGAAGAGAAGATCTTGTAAGCTTTGCATGAATCTGGTATTGACAGACATTTGATAGGTATTTCATAGTGCATTTGCACAAACTAAGGTAAAAATCCTTAGTGGCAACTTTGTGTTGTTTAAATTCTTAATAAATAGTGTTTTAACATATGTAAGAGTTGTCATTAATATCTACAAAGTTGGAAGCAAGAAGATCTCTCTTTTCCAGTGACCCTAGTAGAAGGTTGTTTCAAGAGTTGGGAAAGTATAATTCAGAATGAAGAAGAATTTGGAAGGTTGTTGGAGATCAAGCATCAAGTAAAGATATCTCCATTGGTGAAACTAATCATCCTGTGATTGAAGATTACAATACTTCCTCAAGTGGTTCTAAATAAGGTAGCCTCTTTGTTGAATTGAATCCTCCATCTGGAGAGGGTCCTTATTTTGTATTTGAAACATTTTCTTCTCAATCTGCCCCGGTTTTTTCCAAATCTAATAGAGTTTTCCAAGATACAAAGCCTTTAGAGGGCAGTCATTCTGATAATTATATCCATCTACCACACAGACCCCTCACTCCTCATCATTTTTTTTCTCCTGGAAGATCACCTCTTTAGAATAATATGGCTCAGCCTCCACCCAGACCTCCATTTGTTGTTAATAATTTTGGTCCCATCAGTTTTAGAGGTATGGCTGGCTATCCAAATGTTGTGCCATAAGATGTAAGAAATATATTACCTAAGTTTTAGGGAAATAATGCAATCACTAGTGATTGGCACTTGAAACTCTTTCTCAATATGATGGAGGACTTCGAAATAGAATTTGAGGATGTATACATTAATTTATTTATCCATACTCTAGAAGAAGATGTAAGTGACTGGTATAAATCTCTGCCAAATAATTCCATTGACTCCTAGACAGAGATGAAGAATGCTTTTAGAATGAAGTATGGTGATAAAACACAACCTAGGTTTCTGTTATCATAGTTTGAAAATATAAAAAAGATTCCTAATGAATCAATGTATGATTTCAATACTAGATTTAACAAAACATTGAGAAGACTACCTGTTAATTTGAGTCCATGTGATGAATCATGTCTGATAAAGTATTCAGATGCATTTGATAAGAAATATTCTTACTATTTGAGGGATAAGAACCCTGAGAGTTTGAGGTAGGCATTTACCATGGCTCTGCAAATTGAGAACAACATTAAAGCAGTTGGAAAACCTTCTAAGAGGGAGGGTGTTAAATTGATCAACCCTGAGAAGCCTCAATCAAGTAAGGTTGTGGATCTTGAAGAAGTTTTAAAGACTTTGGCCGGAGCTATCAAAGAAATCTCTTATAAGCTGGCCAAGGCAGAGAAAGGAATTACACAAGGTTCTCAGGGTCAACATAGGAAACAAGGACAAGGCATATTTACAAATCATCCTAGAAATGATCAGAGGTCTAATAACAAAGGTAAAGGACCCATGGGAGCTAGACAACCCCAAGTAGGGAAAATAGAGTAGTGCCTGATCCTCTAAATGCCAGAGTTGTTTTTTTTAAAGAGACAAATCAAATGGATTGGTGTGATAAATGCTTCTTACCTCACCCGCCATGTGAAATAGATCAACAAGTTGAAGAAGTTGATGATGATGATAACACTAATGACGATTCAGGCATGGTGGACTGCTCTCCAAGCTCACAACAAGGAGCAACTTCAATTGAGGTAATAAGTGTAAGAACTACTGCAAGTTTTTGGTACTGCATTCACCATGTACCTCTTGTTCCTCCCTCTCATTCTTTACAAATAGATATGATACAAACATTTAAACTTCCTAATAATTATTTTGAGCACCCAAGAGCTCTAATGATTAAGAAGTATGATGGAGGAATCCCATCAGAAGAGGATAGACAGCTATTCATGAATGTTATTATTGCCCAAGAAAAGGAGTATAACATAGGAAGTAAAGCTATCAAAGGGGCAGGGCCTCAAGCCAAACCAAATACCCCAGTTCTCACCAATGTCCAAAAAAGGCTCTAAAGAAAGATGCATCTGGAAAAGGCCTTGTTGTGTCAAGTAGAACTAGTGTTCCCACCCATGCCCAAAATGTGAAAAATTTTGTGCCATATGATGAGTTTGTCAATCTTTCTCCAAATGTTGCTTTGCCCAAATACATTCCCTATGACATTGCCCAAGTTTTTAGTTAGATCAAGATTTCTGTCACAATTATTCAACTGCTTAGCATTCCTGAGCACAAGAAAAGGGATTTTGAGTATTTCAGATTGGAGGAAGATAGGAATGCCCATGGTATCTAAATATAAATAATGTAAAAACTCCTTCTCTAACCATTACGGACTTAGAAAAACCACTGGATTTGGAGGAGATAGGGTAAGCACCTGAAGTTTACTTGGGAACATCTTTCGTTGAGTCTCAATTAAATGTTGATCCATTTTTTACAACACTGATTATTAAAGACAGACTATTGCACAATTGTATGTTTGATTCCAAAGTATCCTATAATGTTTTGCCTTTGGAAGTCATGAATGAATTGAACATTAAAGTGACAACAACTTATGGTAAGTGTACTGCAATGGATTCTAGAGAGGTTCCTGTTGTAGGATGTGTAAAAGGTTATGTGGTACAACTTGCAACTTATCCAAGTAAGAACTTGAAACTTGATGTTTTTATTGTTGATTGCCTTGCCAAATGGGGCATGTTGTTATCAAGAAAAGTGGGCTGAAAGTGTTTATGGAAGTGTTCAGATGGATATGTCTTTTACCACCATTCCAATTGAAGGCAACCTTGTAAAGCTGTATGGAGAGAAAAAGATGTTACACCTCATTGAAGATCCCAATAATGCTTCTTATGAAGTGTTGTATGTTGATGTAGATGCTGATAACTTTGTGGGGTTTGCTGATGGAAAAGAGCATAAGATTGATTAGTGTAAATGTATTGGACAAGTAGGTTTACCTTAGACCTTTTTATTCGATGGAGCTTTTTCCAAGTTTGGAAATGGTGTTGGCACTGTTCTAATTTCTCCAGGACAAGAAGATTTTGTCTTTTCTTTCAAACTTAACTTTGAATGTACCAAAAACATTGCTGAATATGAAGCACTGTTATTAGCCTTGAGAATTGCATGGAAATATGGTATAAATGATATCATTGTCAAAGGGGATTTAGAATTGATTGTCAAGAAAATTAGAAAATTGTATGCTACTAAAAATCAGACAATGAAACAATACAAGCATGTAGTCTGGGATTTGATTGAAATGTTTGAATATTTTAATATTGTGCACCATGATAGAAAGTTTAATGCTATTGTAGAAAAGTTAGCAGTGCTAGGATCCAAATTTGGGAGTTGTACAGTGTCTCCATTTTGTGAGTATGATGTTGAAATACTAACAAGGCCATTTGTCCGTGATAATGTTAAAAATTGGGAAGTGTTTGATGATGATGCCTAGGTGAAACTGTTTCTATAGAACCAAGGCAAGTTTGCTGACCAACATATAGATTGGGAACCAATGTTGTGTGTTGCTGAAGGAAAGGAAATTTTATTTGGAAAAGACATCATCCAACTAAACACAAACACAATTCCTAGAGGTTTGGTGGCTCTTGAAGCAAAATTTGATAATGATGATTACATTATTAAAAGAAGTATGTCAGTTTCAAGAGATGTGTAAGAGCACGCCCTGGGCACAAAGGAAAAATCACGTAAAATCTATTTAGGAAGCAATCTCAACAAGGAAGAGAAGCAGTCCTATGTTCAATTTCTCGAAAAATATCAAGACTACCTAGCTTTGTCTTACTCTGACTTGAAGGCGTACAGGGAAGATTTTTTCTAACATGAAATTCCTCTTGAATCTAATACCAAGCCTTTTCGGCAAAAAAAGAGGCCCATCAATCTACTCCTTTCTTTGAAGATGCAAGAAGAACTGAAGAAGTGGAGGGATGGAGGGATCATTCAGCCCACAAGGTACTCATCTTGGGTTGCAAACCTAGTGCCAATCATAAAAAAGAATGGTGATATAAGGTTGTGTGTAGACTTCAGGAACTTTAATAAAGCATCATTGAAAGATAATTACCCTCTGTCAAACATGGAGAATATGCTACAATTGGTAACTGGTTCTGAATTGTTATCTACTTTAGATGGTTTCTCTAGCAATCAAGCTGTTGTGAAGGATTCAGAAAGAATAAAGATTTCCTTTACCACTCCTTGGGGAACTTATGTCTATGTTTGGATGCCTTTTTGCTTAATGAATGCTGGAGTAGCTTTCCAAAGAGAAATGAATGTAGCGTTTTTTGGTTATATCAACGATTTCATTGTTGTTTATCAAGATAATGTAGTTGTGTTTTCTAAAAATAGAAATGATCACTTGCAACACTTGGAGAGAATGTTGTTAAGGTGTAGAGAGTATGGCATATCATTGAATCCCAAGAAGTGACACTGTGGAGTGTAAAAGGTGAAGTTGTTTGGTCACATTGTATCAAAGGAAGGGGTCATGATTGATCCCGAGAGAGTGGAAGCCATCAGCAAGGTTCAAATTCCAAGAACTAAGAAGGGAATTCAATCCTTCTTTGGACAAATAAACTTTATCAGAAGATTTGTGTCTAACTTTGCTAAGTTGACCATCCCCATTACTAGCATGTTGAAGAAGGACTAAGTTATCAAATGCGAAGAGGCTTCCATTCAATCTTTCAATGGGATCAAGGAAGCACTAAAGCATGCCCCTATTTTGGCAGCTCCAAATTACAAAAAACACTTCAAGTGTTTTCTTTTGCTTCAAAAAACACCATTGCATCTATCTTATTGCAGAAGGATAATGAAGGGGTTGAGAGACCAATTGCCTTTTTCAATAGGCATTGCAAAGAGTTCAGTTGAAGTACACCATCATGGAGAAGAAAAAATTTTCCTTGGTGAAAGAAACAAAGGTTTTCAGACCCTACATCTTGAGATCTAAAGTTGTTTCTTATGTTCCCCACACCATGGTGAAAGACATCTTATTTGAGATGGAGGTCTCAAGAAAAAGATGTATATGGGTGAACAATTTACAGGAGTATGAAATGGATATCAAAACCACAAAATTGGTAAGAGGTTTGGGACTAGCTAAGCTTATGGTTGAGAGCAACTTGCAAACTATTGAGGTGAATGAAGTAGAAGGAGAAAGGGTCAATGTCCTTGAAAAGTTGGTAAGCCCTTAATCGTACAAGGATATAATATTTTATCTCAAACATTTATGTTGCCACGAATATTTGAGTAAAAATCATAAAAGATTTCTTAAGTTAGCCTCTCAAAAATATGTCATTACTGATTTTGGGTTAGCTTGGAAGAACCCCGAGGGAGTGATCTTAAGATGCATTACTGAAGATGAGGCCCCCAAAATAATTGTTGATCTCCATGGAGGATTTTATGCAGGACATTTTGCTAGAACAGTTACAACACATAAAATCTTGAGGGTTGGTTATTGGTGGCCAACTCTCTTCAAGGATACAACTCTATTGGTTAGGAAATGTGAAAGTTGTCAATGTTTTTCTAGAAGAATGAAAGCTTCAGGCTCCCTTCCTTTGCAGCCTGTATCAGTTGAAGCCCCATCTAGACAATGGGGAATGTATTTCATTGGGTAAATTTCTGATCCTTCCAGTGCTGGTCATAAATGGATTCTTGTAGCCACTGATTATTTCACTAAGCGGGTGGAAGCAATCCCCACCAAGAAGGAAACACACCAAGTTATCATGGACTTCATGTTGAACCAAATCATATGTAGATTTGGAGTGCTAGCTAAAATTGTTGTTGATAATGCCATGAGTTTCATAGCCAAACCTTTGGTGGAAATGTGCAAAGAGTATGGGATCAATTTGACATATGATTCTAACTGCAACCCTTAAGGAAATGGATAGGCTGAGTCCAGCAATAAAAAATTGTTGAAGATCATTAGAAGAACCTTGGAGCTAAAAAAAGAAGTGGGGTGAGAAACTGAAGTTTTTTGTTTGGGCTGATAGAATCACTGTCAAAAGAGCTACTGGGAAGAGCCCATTTGAGTTGGTATATGGAACTCAAGCTTTGCTGCCCCTTCATTTACAATTGTCTTCATTTCAGTTTGTTCAATAAATTGAAGATCAAGAAGTTAGTCCATATGATACTCGAATCAATCAGATTATTAAGTTAGATGAAGAAAGAAGGGCATCCCATCAGTGGCATGTGAAGTTCAAAGAAAAGTTGAAGAAGTTGTTTGACAAGAAGGTGAGTCCAAGAGCTTTCAATATTAGGGATCTTATGTTGTTACGAGATAGTAGGCATAAAGAAAAGGGAAAGCATGGTAAATTTGATGCATTGTGGATGGGCCCTTATTTAATTAATATTCAAATTGGTGAAAATACCTTCTTCCTAAAAGACTTAGATGTGGAACTTCTTGAATTACCTGTTAATGGCAGGCATTTGAAACATTTCCTTAATTGATTTCACAGAATCAAGGTATACTCCATTGTATAGTGTATGGTTCTTTGTTTTCATTCTGCTTTTGTGTTTTTGTTCATTCTGATCCTTGGTGACCTTGTTTTGCTGGTTTCTCGGTCCATATTTTTTGGAGGATGGTTATGGTTTCTCTACTCTGCGAGCTTATTCATTGAATCTGTTGCCCAATGGTATGTTTTTTACACTTGGTCTTCTAGTTGTTCTTATGGCACTCACAACAAGTGCCCATCCCCGAGTCAGAGCCAATGTTGGTGCTCGAATTTGTCTCACCCTATTTTTCATTGAAATTTTTCAGTTTGTGGGCTCTATTGTGTTTTCTATCTCCCCATATTGATGCATGAAAACCATGTCCTCCATTTGGTTGCCATGATCAGTCCCTTCCTTGGTCGAGGATCACTTAAAACTCTAGAATTTGTTTTTCTTTCCTCAATCCATATGAAAGAGTCTGTAACTTTGGCATAAAACTCAGGTTTTTCCTTTCCTTCCGTTTTCCACAGTCACGTTTTATTTTCCCTATCATTTGTGTCCCAAATTTATGTGGAAACATGATTGGATGTGGCTTGGAGGATCACATTTGGGCCTTATATCATTTCCAAACTCTCTATCTATGAAGAAAGATTCATTTCCAGGCTCAAATGGTGATTTTCTTGCATTTTACAGTTTGACGGGTGTATTTTTCTTGGTCAAATTCACATCTAAGCATTAGTGGAAACGTGGCCCTTTTTGGTTAGATGCGGCTCACCGGGGCACTTTAAAAAATAAAGGCTCGCTTCAGAGTCAAAGCTTGTCCACGTGGAGGGCCGACACTCATTTGAAAATTTGGCTTTTGGTTTGGCCTTGGAGTTGGGCCGGGGAGACACGTGGAGATTTCCGCTGCCTTGCCCAGACTTAGAAAAAAAATTCATGCAGCTAGTATAGTTTTGGAAGACCATGGACACATGGAGGGTTGGTTCTCATTTGAGGATTCACCTCAGATTCTCACTTTAACAATTGCGAAAGGGAGACATGTGGAGGCTTCCGTCGGCTCCGCTTTATACTTAAAATTTTCAAAGCAATTTTGAAAGGCCTAGGACACATGGAGGGACCATGCCTATTTGGGGACCGGCCCCTAAGTTTTATTTTGAAGAAGCACCAGGAGGACATTTGGAGGCTTCCACTTACTCTACCCTTTGCTTGGATTTTTCAACGGCTAAAGAAAAATGTCTCGGACCCTAGACACATGGCGCCTTCCACTGAACCTTCAACTTTTTTAACAAACTCTATTGATTGAGACACGTGTTAAGCCAGTGCTTCTTTGGGGTCTATGATTTTGGGGACGATCTCAAAATATGCCATTGAGACATGTGGATGCTTATGCTGGCTCCTTTTTACATTGAGACTTTTCAAAGGCCAAAAGATGTTTTTCTTGGGCCCTGGGCATGTGGAAGGCCCGCACTTGTTTGGAAACTCACCCTTGTACTTATCCTTTTTAGTTGTGCTACGGAAACACATGGATGGCTATGATATTAAGTAGAAAAGGGACAAAATAAATGGTTGTTGTGTATTACGTCTAGTTTTTCTACCATTTTTGCACCAATACTCCTTGAAACGTGAATACGCACTATGTTTCATCATTCTTTCATGAAATTCTTTGTCATCTCTATCTGTAAAGTGCCATTTGATGGATTCAAAACTTAATTTGTGAGTCCAAGGATTGTTAAGGTTAATATTTTAAAGTTGGAATTGCTTAGGCACTTGTAAAAATGGGAACTACTAGAGAAGATGGATGCGGGGAAGAATTGCAGAGGAAAGAAATGGAAAATGATGAAATGATGAAGGTAGCAGGTGTAAAAGATGAAAAAGGTTTTGCCTCCAGAGTGAAAAAGATTACTGTCAGATCCAGCTATGCAGAGCTTCTTGAAAATGATTAAAAAGGGTATTTCTCGTATGACATAATCAAAATGATTAGAAGGATTGCCAAAAATTTGTGGAATGGCATGCTTGTCATTAGTCGAGGGCCCAAAAAATGTGATCAGTTCACAATTGGTCCATCTGGTAGCTTTCGGATCTGAATTTGTTAAACGTCACTTTCTAAAACAAATTGATAACAAGAAAAGGTCCCTCGAATATTCTTCTCTTTTTGGGGGAAAATTGAGTAAGTAAAATGTATAAATGTAATGTGAATACTCTTACAAATGGTCGAGGGTTGAATTCTTACGAGAAAATTTGAGAAATTCATCTTCCTAAGAGACCAATCCGAAATAACCTTTTATTTTCTTCTGTGTTAGATTTTCTATCATGTCAAGTTGGTTGCAGATGTATAGGCATTGACGAGCATTGAGATTTCTCTGGAATATTTACCCTACTAATGAATCTAAGCAATTTTGAAATTAATTTGTGTCCAATCTCTAGCAATTTGTGTCTACTTTGTTTCAGAATGTCTGCAAATGGTTTCTTTTGTTCCTATTGTAATCTTACATTGAAATATTTGTGAAATGTCATAAGATCTTGTCCCTGTGAAAGTTTAGTGGTATTTACAATTTCATTTTAAGAAGAGCCTTCATCTTTTGATGAGATAAACAAATTTAAAATCAATTCACTATCATTTGTTGATAAATATTATTTGTACGTCTTTGGGTGTACCTTAGGTGTGATTGATAAGAGATTTTGGTGTTTACTTGAGTCTTTCAATTCGAGCCTTCGTGTTAGAGTCTCAAATATTGTGTGAAAACGTGTTGATATAGGCCTCCATTGAAGCACACCTTTTGGTTGAAGGAATGTCTTAACTATTCTAAAGCTTTCTATTGTTGAGTTGTCCATTGTTGTGAAGTCCCTCAAAGATTTTGTATAATCAAATTTATCCTATTTCATCTCCTACGAAACTTATTCAAAAACCATGAATCCATCCTTAACTACCCCTATTTGCCCTGTATATCAATAAAGGAAAAAAATCTATTTACTAAAATATGCAAAACAATCAGGATTTCTTAATGTCTTCAGTAACCTTAGCCTTGTGTTGAAATTATCTCCATATTTCAGAAGTGACAACTCTTGAGAGTTAAATTATGGAGTATTGACTGTATTTTCCCAAGGCTTTCGTCTTAAAATTTGTGCAAAAGAAGGATATCTCCATCTCCTTCATCAAACAGAGGTTACACTAAGGGTCCTCTCACCCTGGTCCAAAGGCACGATTGAAAGTAGTGAGGACAGGTAAAATCCTCTTTAAAGTGCTATCCATATTGTAATGCCCCACCTGGGATATTAGAAAAACACCCCGAAAGTCTCTAAAGAAAATGGGTAAAATTTTTGTTGACATGAACTAAAATAACATCACTATTTGCTTCACCTATCCCTATTGATAAATGCTTTTTATATCAATATAATTTACTCGAATAAAACTATTTACCATTCCAAACCCGACTTCAATTATTTACTTTTATTTTAAGTTTACTAAGGCCATAGATACTAAGTCTACACCCCCTTATTATTAAATTAACTTCTTACACTCCCCTTTTAATTTATTTCACATTCCCATTAAAATCTCATGACTTAAGGTATGTGGGGTCACATGTGGACCCTAGGATCAATTAGATCAGAACCCTTGATTTCAAATTTTCCCTAAAGATGCCTTAAACATCTCTATGTTTTCTTTTTCTTTCTATTCTTCTTCTCATATTGTTTTGTGTTGTCATTTGCAGGTTAATTTGAGAGCCATGGAAAAATGAAATTTAGGGGTGTTCAATCTAATCATTTGAATCATGAAATTTATGATTATTAATATTTTCATTGAGAGCCCAACTGAAATATACACTAATTTTTATCAATATGGGGTCTTATTGGCGAAGGAGGAACTGAGTGGATAAGGGAGTGGCTGTAAGATTTTGGGTGCAGTCCTGATGCAGGTTGAGGTGGACATCGTGAAAATGTGGAAGGATGTAGTGGACTGAGTGAGGAGGGGGAAAGGTGGATGGCCTAGTGAATGTGTTAAAGAGAGGGGCTAATGTGGAGGAGTGTGCAGTGATGCGCAATGTCCGTAGGGGAAGGCGGAGAAATCCGGTGGGAAGCAACGTGAGTGGTGGAATGGATTAAACGTTATGGCTAGAAGTGGCAGGGTGGGGAAAGGTGGAGGGGGGTGTTGGGCATGGTTGTACGAATGTGGGGTGGGAGTCGCATGTTTGGGGGAAAGGGAAGTGGGTAAAGCATAGGATGTGGGTAGGGGGTTCGACCCTCCCCCAACTCCTTTTTCTTTTTTTTAAATGATTATTTTTTGTGTTATACAATAAGCAATATTCTATTTTCTTTTTAATAACGTTTAACATTTATGTTTATATATATATCATATATATAGTAGTATATATCTGTATATATATAATTTTTAAAAAGATCGTAAAATGTAAGGAAATAGCATTTAATAATTATATTCCTGATAGTATATTGGTTTATACTAATTATTTATTTATTCATTTATTTCTATATATTCCTCACACATAGATGTTTATCAGTTTTTTTAAAAATTTTGAGATCATATGGTGATTTATATATGATATACTATATATATATATATATATATATATATATAATATATATAATTATATACAATATAAGTATATACAATAATCACCATATGACAAATTTAAAAAAAAAACTAAAAACATCTATGTGTGAGGAATAGATATTAGTCACAATTTTCTATTTTTTATTTTTTATATATTACATCTCAAAATGAACGTTTAGAAATGTAACCTTTTTCATGGAAATAAAATACTTAATATATATGTCCTTTTTAAATACAAGCACTTCCTTTAGTTCTTACATAAAGGGGAAGGAAGTAGCAAAAAAAAAGAACTGATTTCTTTCCATAGTATAATACTAGTAACTTTTTGCTAAGTTAACAAGGATCCAGGGAGTAAAAATGATTTTTTTGTATCCACTATGTTTCAAAATTTACAAGAAGCTTAATGTATTTCAAGAATGTAACTTTAAAGCTTTCTTCAAACAATAGTTAATAAATAAATATTTCATATTTCTACAAGAGGGGGATTCCAACAATGAAAAATACCAGTTTTCTTTAATACTAGTAACATCACATTATTATTATTTGTACATACAATAGATTTCCAATAAAGAACTTTCATATTCCAAAATGAAGTTGCAACCATTCTTACCATTAAAGAGATTTTCATATCTATTTTACAAGAATTTCACTTCCAAGGAGCTTAAGTTCCACATTTGTAACAAAAAAATTATGCTCAAAATCTCATAGCTACTCCAAGACAACCTCTTTTTTTCTACAAGATCCTTGTACATAGGTTCAAAGGGAAACTTGCTCTAAGCAAAACATGACTCAAGTTTACAAGTAATATCAAATAAAAAATAGAGTATCTTACAAGGTAAATGAAAGCTTCCACATAGACATGTTCTTAGAGATAGAATAAGAGTGATGTTCCACAAAAAATTTGAGAGGACAAGGAGATACCAAAATGTCACAAACTACAACCATCTCTAACTTGAGCTCCAAACTCGAATACTCTTACAAGAATCCAACTTCCAAGAGAACAAGGCTTGTTAACCACCCAACATTTAGGCATAATTACATGTCCTTTCCAAGGTTGGAAGGCATGCTAGCCTCCCCCAATCCCATGGGGAAGAGGACTACTATCCACAACTTTGCATAGGAGTAAGGGATAGAACAACCAACATTACATTCACATAAAGACAAGACAAATATTAAAACAAAACACCAATTTTGCAAAGATGAAAAAGAGGAGAAACCATATTCTACCTCTAAAATGGGGAAGAGAAGAAAGATATCTCCAAATGCTTAAATTGGTAGCACCAAACATTGGTCTGCACAAAAACATTGATTCCTCCAAAGTCATTAAACCCTCCTTATTTCTCCATCCATTCACCAAAATCCTTCTTGGGAGGATTTTTCAAACCCAAAGGGATATCCTCTCCAAGAATGGGGAAGGGGGTTCAAGCCATATGAACAACCTTCCCCACCTCAAACCATTTGAGGAGAGTAACTAAAATCCTACATGGCTTGCCCGTTAAGCCATGAGGATTGAGAAGGAAAAATCCCTTTCTCTTCCCCCGACAAAATCCAAAAACCCATCATGCCATATAATTTATGGAGGAAAAATAAAACAACAAACATAACTACAAATGGTCCACACTCAAGTAGAAAGACATATTTTAAAACAAAACAAAACTACATATCTAACATTATATAAACATAAAGAAAAATGAGCTCAAGGAGCCTAACTCCAAAATCTCTCCAACACTCTAACATTTCCTCTTTCTTTATCCAAGCAAGTTCTAGCTCCCAAAATCCGAAAGCCTCCAAGAAAAAGCTCCCAAAAAAAAAGTTCTCTTCTTTCCCCATGAAGGAGAATTTGAAGAGGATATAACAAAAATCATCACAGAAATGAGGGTGTTACATGTGTAACATCTCTCTTCCCTCAAGGTCAAATATTCTCAAAATAAAAGGGAGAAAGGATAAAATAGATTTTAACCCTCTTCTCCCAAATTACTCAAAATGAACAACAAAACAAACTTGTGCAACTTTTAACAAAGCACACTTACCCATCCACCTTAGATGGATGTGACCAAATGGAGGCAAAATAGGAGGGAAAACTCCCTCTATGCCTTGGAATTAAGCCCCACTACCTATAAGGTAGGGTCCAACGGAACCATTTTCATGCTAAGTGAACTCCCAAGACTAAAACGGGGTCACCAAAAATGCCTAAAATAGCCCAATTTTGGGTTTGGAACATTTGAGCACAAGGGTAGAGGATGTGGGGCCCACCCAAGGGTTCACATGTGACCCTAATACTATTTGATTAAATACATCATTATATACAGACTGAAAACTTAATGCAAGTGGGGGGCCATTAAGTCCCCAAAACAAGTTTACAAAGAAAAATAAACATCCTAGGCAAGATTAATATTACAAGACATATTACATTACAAATGGAGTGTTACTTATGGTGCCCAAAACAATTAAATTCTAATACTAAGGCCTCATACAGTGAACACATGGTTATGACTTATCCCCATGGGTTGTCTTGGGTAAAATTGTGTAGCTATCCTGAATCGCACATTCTCTTGTGACCTATCACTTGCATACTCATTGCACACATTAAATGCACCTACCCAATAAAATGTGAATCAACTACTCAATAAAGAAATCAATGAATTCTAGACTATTCTTATCTTCATTCTGGAATCAAAAATGCGACAACATGCATACTTTTACATAATTCACCATGAGTTAGACATAATGACAAGGTGACATACATCCATAAAATCCAACCATGTAATCTAAAATGAGTATCCATCAAATACAAATATGGTACCACACAACATCATAACAATTAGTGTTCGCATGACATCATAAGATAGGATGACAACATAGTAATCAAGCTAAATTGGTGCTATATGCCTAAATACTCCATACATGTCTAGTAAGATCAAATATCCTAATATAATGTCCAAAATATATCAATTTCTCTGTTGAAAACATGCCTATGAGTAAAGAGAACAACTAAATAACTGAGGCTATAAAAAGTGTGGGCACTACACCCCCCTCTACTAAAATTAGACTTCCTCTGTGAAGTCACTGGAAGAGATAGGGATATTTTGCCCTCAATAGTGTAGCATCCTCCCAGGTAGATGTTGTCTCATCATATATGGTCCCACTGCACTCTAACCTGGTCCAATTCTAGAACCCCAAAGGGCCAACCTCCGGTACTCCAGTACGCGTACAGGCTCTAGTATCTATTGCCCTTCTGTCCGCTACCTGTAATGTCGACCAATCCAAAACATGAGAAACATCTGATACATATCTACGTAGTACAGAAACATGAAATACATTATGGGCCCTGTGCAAGGTGTGGTGGAAAAGTCTAGGCTGGTATGGCAACTGGACCGATGACCTATAAAATATCAAAAGGCCCCACAAAATGAGGTGATAGCTTAGAAATGTTTCCATAGCAGATTGGGATCTTATGAAGGATGAACTCTAAAGAAAAAAATTGTCACCCACAGAGAAGTGACGATCAATCCTCTTAGTGTCTGCATATGCACCTTTTGGCATGCCTCTATCCTACTCAAGATGTTTTCTAATCAGAATAACTTGTTGCTCTAATTCCTAAAGAAATTCTTGTCCTAGAATAATCCTATCATCTAATCTTTCCCAACTCAAGGGTGTCCTGCAAGGTCAACCATACAAATCTTTGTAGGGAGCCATACCAATGAAACTATGAGAGTTGTTGTATGAAAATTCAACTAAATGAAGATAATCTTCCCACTTATTCTACTGGTCCATCACATACATCCTCAACATGTCCTCCAGTACCTAATTAACCCTCTTTGTCTATCCATGTATCTCTGGATGATATGCTGAGCTAGAATTAATCTAAGTACCAAGAGTGGCCTGAAAGGAAGTCCAGAAAATTGAAGTGTAAATGGTATCCCTATCATTGATGATGGTCTTTGGAATCCCATGCAACCTAACAATGTCCTCCATAAATACTTTGGCGATGGCCTATGCATTATAGGTGACTTTTGTTGGCAAGAAATACGCAACCTTGGTTAACTTATCCATAGTGACCATAATGGCATGATGATGATAAGAAGACATAGGGAGTCCTACTATGAAGTCCATGGAGATCACATCCAACTTCCACTCTAAAATATCATGAGGATGTAAGAGTCCTACGGGATGAGAATGCTCTGCCTTGACCCTCTGACACTCAAGGCATTGTGTAACAAAATCTGTTATGTCTCATCAAAGACCTGGCTAATAATATAACTCCCTCAGATCAGCATGCATTTTCTTCACTCCTGGATGTGCTGCATATGGAGCTCGATGAGCCTCTAAGAGAATGAAGTTACGCAGATCACCCAACTTAGGCACATAGATGCACCTATGAAACCGAAGTAAACCATCTATCTCTAAAATGCACCCTGAATATCTGCCCTCTAAGGAACCCTGTGACTCCAACATTTGTCTAGCACCCTCATAAAACATGTCCTCTGGAAGATGCTCAAGAATTATGCCTCTCAAATCTGACTGTAATGTCATTGAAGTAAGTACATGTCGACGTCTACTAAGTGCATCTGCAATGACATTTTCCTTCCCTTTGATATATTGTACCTCCATGTCATACTCACATAGGAACTCCATCCAACACCATTGTCGAGCATTGACGTTCAGCTGTGAGAAGATATGTTGTAAGCTACGGTGGTCAGTCCTCAAAATGAAAGGTCTACCCAAAAGAAAATGATGCCAACGCATGAACGACGACTGCAAGCTCTAAATCATGGGTAGGATAGTTAAGCTCATAGTCTTTGAGCTTACGTGACTCAAAGGCGATCACCTAATACTCCTACATAAGAATGGCTCCCAAACCCTCTAGTGATGCATCAGTGTAAACAACAAAATCCTCTGTCGGGTTTGGAACTGCTAAGATGGGTGGCGTGGTTAGCCTTTCCTTAAGAAAATGAAATTCCTACTCACACTTTTCTGACCAATCAAACTTCTTCCCTTTTCTCTGAAGGGAAGTAATAGGGTGAGTAATCTTGGAGAAATCCTGCACAAATCTGTGGTAGTAAGTTGCTAAACCCATAAAACTCCTCACCTCAGCGACTGATGTGGGTCCTGGCCAATCCATGATAGCATGTATCTTAGAGGGATCCATTGAGATACCCTCTCCTGATATGATGTGGCCCAAGTACTGAATCTCTATCTGAAAGAAGCTACATTTTTCCAAGTTCCCATACAACTTCTGCTCTCTCAAAACCTGTAGTACCTGTCTCAAATGCTCCTCATGTTCCTCCCAAGAACAACAATATATCAATATATCATCTAGAAACACAAGGACAAACCGATCTAGAATGGTCTTGAATACTCCATTAATTAGGCTCATGAAGACATCTGGGGCATTAGTCAAACCAAATGGGACAACTGTGAACTCATAATGCCCATAACATGTGCCAAAATTTATCTTATGAATGTCTACATCAGAAATGTGCAACTGATGGTACCCTGACTTGAGATCAATTTTGGAGAACACTCTAGCTCCCTGCATCTGATCAAACAAGTCATCAATCCTAGGGAGTGGATAACAATTCTTTATTGTGACTTTATTGAGCTGCATAAAGTCAAGACAAATTCTAAGAGAACCATCCTTATTCTTCACAAATATGACTGGCGCTCCCCAAGGAGATACACTAGGACGAATGAGACCATTCTCTAACAACTCCTCTAACTGAATCTTGAGCTCATGAAGCTCTGGAGTCGTCATCCGATAGGGTGCCCTAGAAACTAGTGTGGATCCTGGCACTAAATTGATGGTGATATCCACCTCTCTGTGGGTTGGTAACCCTGGAAACTCACCTAGAAACATATATGCATACTCCCTCAAAACAGCATGACCATCTAAGGGTGAATTCTCTAGGGTGCTCTCTGATCGATCACTGATGGTGATAGTAAACAACTAACAACCTTTACGCATGCTCTGCTTAAGATGCTTAGCCAAGATCATACGCAAAGAGATAGGCCTCTACATCCCTGATATCACAACTGCACTCCCAAGATCATCCTGACACTCAATGACCTTATTTTTGCAATCTACCTTAGTTCAATGAGCCTTGACCCAATCCATACCCAAAACTACCTGATAGGATCCTAAAGGGATAACTTGGAGGTCAAGTGTAGTGGAGGAGACTCCCAAATCAAGTATGCAACTCCTCACATACGAGTCCATGAAGAGTTTGGCCCATGAGGCCAACTCAACCTGCTGATTATCTAGTTGCCTAGCCACCACTAGCCCACACTGGTCCACTATAGAAGGAGATATAAAAGAATCTGAAGCACCTGAATAAAAAAGTACTAAGACAAAAATACCCCTGATAGTACTTGTTGTCTCAATAACTATGGCATGATGCTCAGCCTGACGGTTGTCAACCACTGCATATACATGATGGGCGTGTCCTACGTCACCCGCCATCTGCTCAGATCTAGAGGCTCTCTGTGTATCCATGGTAGTGGGTTTGTGTGGGCACATACACACATAGTGATTAGGGGACCCACAAATAAAACATCCTCCTATACCTCTCTGAGATGGGGTCCCTCCTGTACTCTGGTGAACTGACCTTGCCGGCCCAATCCTAGAAGACTGCTGTGTGCGAGCTATCTGTACCTGTTGAGTACCCTATTTCCTATCCCTAGCTCCACATAAACTTCTTCTAGTGTCACCTCTCTGAAAGCTTTGGGTTTGTCTAGCCCTCTACTATTGGTGGCCATGGTATTGTGTCTACTGCTGTGGATACGGAGGATCTCTAGTAGCGGCTGATAGAGGCCAGAATCCTCCTGTAGGAGGAGGTGTTTTCCCCTATGACCTCTGACTCTAAAAGGCCTAAATCCTATCTTGAAACTTGCTCTTGCTTCTATCTCGGTGCTCCTGTGCCCTGGTCTTGTTCTCCTCAACTAAGTAGGCCTTCTCAATGCCTTCTCAAGCGTGGGAGGAGATAGCATCCTAACTTCTCCTACTATGTCTACATTCAGGCCTCAAATAAACCTGTTTACCTGTAGTTTTTTATCTTACAGGTAGTCCACATACTTTAGAAGATCCAGGAACCTGCTCTCATATTGTGCTACTATGCCAGATCCCTGTCATAAGTCGTGAAACTCATCGATCCTCTTCTGCATGAAATGCTCTAACATATAACGGGCCCTAAATCACTCCTCAAATAACTACCAGGTCACTGTCTCTCGAGTCAAATGGAGCTTCCACTCCTCATTCCTCCACCAAATGCCTATTGTTTCTCAGAGGAGGTGTATGGAAAACCTAGCCTTGATATTGCTCTTGTAAGAGTGCAAGACAAAGAAACTATCCAGGCTAAAGAGCCACGACTCAGCCTCAAATCCATCTGTAGAGCCAGTGTAAGTAGGTGGCTACAAGCGAAGAGGGTCTCTAATGACAATGTCTGTATCTCGATCCTAGCGATGTAGTCAAACAGGTGAGTGGGGTCACCTATCCCCAAATGGTCCCTCAAGACTGTGTGAGCGGCTACAACGGTACGAGGCTACCCTTTCATGGTGAACAAAAGGGCTATGTGACCTCTCCCACCTCAGGGTATCGTGTTCTGGCAGCTCTGAGTGCGCTTCCTCACCTATCAGGTCCTCATCTCCTAATGGATTCTCCTCCTCTCTCACCTCCTGTGGTGGTGGAAGACGATGCTACACAACACCGATCAACTGCTAAAGATCCTCTAATATCTAAGGCCCTAACTCAGGTGCCTGTGGTTCAGGCACAGGAAAACTACACCCTAAACCCCAAACCGAACATCGTCTCATGGGTTTCATCCTATGCATGAGGTGAGAAAAGAGATTATTAAATTATAGCGATTGATTTTTTTATAAATTTTTTAAATCCATTATTTTTATTTATTTATTTATTTTAATATTATTAAAATATAGTAGACTAGTTAATTAATTACCCAGAGTGTCTACGTGTGCGAACCTCTGCTCTGTTACCAAATGTAATGCCCCACCTGGGATACTGGAAAAACACCCCAAAAGTCTCTACATAAAATGGGTAAAAAAAATTTTTTGAGGTGAACTAAAATAACATCACTGTTTGCTTCACCTATCCCTGTTGATAAATATTTTTTTATCAATATAATTTACTCGAATAAAACTATTTATCAGTCCAAACCCGACTTTAATTATTTACTTCTATTTTAAGTTTACTAAGGTTATAAATACTAAGTCTACACCCCCTTATTATTAAACTAACTTCTTACACCCCCCTTTTAATTTATTTCACATTCCCATTAAAATCTCATGACTTAAGGTATGTAGGGTCACATATGGAACCTAGGATCAATTAGATCAGGACCCTTGATTTCAAATTTTCCCTTTTGCTTTCTATTCTTCTTCTCATATTGTTTTGTGTTGTCATTTACAGGTTAATTTGAGAGCCATGGAAAAATGAAATTTAGGCGTGTTCAATCTAATCATTTAAATCATGAAATTTATGATTATTCATATTTTTATTGAGAGCCCAGCTGAAAGATCCACTTATTTTTATCAATATGGGGTTGTTTGCGGATCTCTTATTAGCGAAGGAGGAACTGAGTGGCTAAGGGAGCGGTCGTAAGGTTTTGGGCATAATCCTAGCGTAGGTTGAGGTGGACAGCATGAAAAAGGGGGTGTGGGACTATGTGGGGAGTGGCAGAGGGGATAGCCGTGTTTTTTGAAAGAGAGGGGCCAGCGTGGGGAGTGTGAAGTGGTGGCAGCGTGGGTAGGGGGGAAATCTGGTGGGGAAGTGTGTGGTGGAAGGGAAGTCCTTGGGAAGGAGTGGCAGCATGGGGAAAGGTTGAAGGGGGTGTTAGGTGTGGTTATATGCAAGTGGGGTGGGATTCGTAGGTTTAGGGGAAAGGGTAGTGGGTAAAGCATAAGATGTGGGGAGGGGTTTCGGCCCTCCCTCAAACCTGTTTGTCTTTTTTGTTGATTTTTTATTTTTATTTTTATATAATGCGTTGAAAAACTATGTTTTATTTTAAAATAAGTATTTATTGTGTGTGTGTGTGTGTGTGTTAGTATTTTTTCATTTATTTTTATTTCTTTTCATTTTTATCATTTCTTAATATTTTGAGATATATGTATAATATATGACTCACTATATATATATATATATATATATATATATATATATATTAATAAGATTTATAATTGTAACAATGTAAGTATATACAATAATAACCCTTTTTTTTAAGGAAGCATTTTAGTTATATTCTGAAATTTAACTAAAGGGAAATATTCTAACATATTCATCTCATTTGTATAATAGAAATTTAACTTTTTATTTCAAATTTATAAGAGAGATTTTGGAAACAAATTTAAGCTTAGTGAAGGAAGAGGTATAATCACACTAGTTCACTAATAAATCCATTTTGCTAAGTTAACAAGGAAGGGAGTAAAACTAATTATTTTTTGTCCACTATGTTTCAAAATTTGCAAGAAGGAATGTATTTAAAGAATGGAAAAGCATTTTCATCCAATAGTACAAAGAAAGAAAGACAAAAATGAGATTACAAGAACAACAATTCTTCCATTAAACCAACTTTCATTTCCAAAAAGATTTCCAACAATTTCATATTAAAGGAAAAAACTATTTTACCATTAAAGGGAATAACTATTTTACAAGAATTTCTTTCCAAGGAGCTTAAGCTCACAAGAACAACAAAATACCCAAAATCTCTTAACTACTTCAAGGAACCACATTACAAGCTTCTTTACAAGGTTCAAGAGAGATTGCTCTAGCAAAACATGACTCAAATCTGCAAGTAATACAAATTACAAATGGAGAATTCACAATAAAAGAAGGCGTCCACATGGCCATGTTCTTAGAGATAAAATGAGAGTGATGTTTCACAAAAATTTGAGAGGACAAGGAGAGACCAAAATGCCACAAACTCCAACCATCTCTAACTTGAGCTCCAAACTTGAATACTCTTACAAGAATCAAACTTCAAGAGAACAAGGCTTGTTAACCACCCAACCTTTAGGCATCATTGCATGCCTTTCCAAGGTTGGAAGGCATGCTAGCCTCCCCCAAGCCCATGGGAAAGAGGACTACTATACACAACTTTGCACAAGAGTAAGGGAGAACAACCAACATTACATTCACATAAAGACAAGACAAATATTAAAACAAAACACCAATTTTGCAAAGATGAAAAAGAGGAGAAACCATGTTCCACCTCTTAAATGGGGAAGAGAAGAAAGAGATCTCCAAATGCCAAAAGTGTAGCCAACATTAGTTGCACCAAACAAAGATCTCCACAACCTCCTTATTCCTCCAAAGTCATTATACCCTCCTTATTTCTCCATCCATTCACCAAATCCTTCTTGGGGGATTTTCAAACCTAAAAGGGTTTCCTCACCCAGAATGGGGAAGGGGGTTCAAACCATATGAACCACCTTCCCTACCTCAATCCATTTGAGGGGAGTAACTAAAATCAATCATGGCTTTCCCATCAAGCCAAGTGGATTGAGAGGGAAAAATCCCTCTCTCTTCCCCCGCAAGCTCTAAAAATCCATCATGCCATATGATGGATGGAGGAAAATAAAACCACAAACATAACATCAAATAGTAACACACAAGTAACAAGAAACGTTTTTAAAAAAAAAGACTAATATCTAATATGAAATAAACACAAAAATGAACTCAAGGAGCCTACCTCCAAAAGCTCTCCACTTCTAACTTTTCCCTTTCTTTATCCAAGCAAGCTCTAGCTCCAAAATCCATAAGCATCCAAGCAAAAGCTCCCAAAAAAAAGTTCTCTTCTTTCCGCATGAGGGAGAATTTGAAGAGGAGCCAAAAAAATCCTCACAAATTAGGGGGTGACATGTGTCACCCCTCTCCTCCCACAAGGTTAAAGATTCTCAAAATAAAAGGGAGAAAGGATAAAATATCTTTTAACCCTCTTCTCCCAAATTACTCAAAATGAACAACAAAAGAAAATTGTGCCACTTTTAGCAAAGAAAACTTACCCATCCACCTTACATGGATGTGACCAAAGGGAGGAAAAATGGGAGGGAAACTCTCTCCATGCCTTGGAATTAAGCCCCCCTACCTATTAGGTAGGGTCCAAGGGCCCATTTTCATGCTAAGTGAACTCCCTATCTATCTCTAAGCTCCTTTTCGAATCTATGTTGCTGCTTGGCTTGAAAAGGAGAATGAATTTGGATACCAATAGAATTCATGCATCCATCTAGTAATCACTCAGGGGACAAGGCACTTCATTCTTATGCATACACTTCATAGGAGGTAAAAAATCATTTTTCCATCCACAAATCTACTTACATTTCTACATCTATCTATTTCTCAATATCATGTGCATCTTGAACAAGAGCCACCTAGGGCATGATTCTTGCACACACACACATGAGACCTACATGGAGTTAGAAAATAGTGAATTTCTTGGTCAAAAGTTCAATCTGTTGTCTTACTACCAAGGTTAGTCTAACTCCCCATTTGCATCTTTCTTTATTTATGATTTGATGTTTTTTGGGGTTTTGTAGGCGTTCTTTCTCTTTGCAGGTTACAAGTGAATTATGTGGGCATCTTGTAACACCACATGTGATAAAAAAATGAAGATGAATGACCATCTTGTGAGATAGAAGAATCAAATTTCAAACCATTTTCACATTCATTGATTCCCATCATAAGTCTCAAGTGCCCAACACCCTTGACCTAATCCAGGTGCCCCAATCTAGGCACATCTAGTAGGCACAAAGCTATGGGTATGGTTGGGACAATTTCTTCCTCATGTTAATCAATCTTCCAGTCCGACACACTTTGGGATCAATTATGAAATCAGCTAAGTGTTCTATTTTGCCTCTTGCAAGGGTAGGTTTTTCATTTTTTCTTGCTTAATACTTAGGTTAGATATGCACTTCATTGCTTAGTATTGCATTGTGACTCTTTAATTAGGATTTCGTAAATTCTTATATTGTTAAATCAG
This sequence comes from Taxus chinensis, assembly GCA_019776745.2. Lineage (NCBI taxonomy): Eukaryota > Viridiplantae > Streptophyta > Pinopsida > Cupressales > Taxaceae > Taxus > Taxus chinensis. Next base: position 156,500,775 of record CM034156.1, read on the forward strand.
TTTTTGTTTAATATATCTTATTCAATATAAATAATTGTGAGGTTTCATTCATTTTATTTGACATCTTGTTGACGGGTCTCAAAGACATTAGCGTGATGAAAAAATAGTTTGATAACATGATAGACTAGTAAAATAGAATGTACATGAAATGCACCAATGGAACACCAAAGGGTACGCATAAAATAATTAAAATGGAGGGATGGAATAATGAAATAGGAAGATGGTTGATAAAAGAAGGGGTAGAGGGATGTGAGGTCCAAGGACTAAGAAAGGGGTTATGGGGGACCGATCCATAAAGTTTTTTACGTACAACCACATGCAATTATTTTTCAATTATCAAAAAGTAGAAACGGATTTCTTTGTTCAAGATATCTAGGTATCCTATTTTGGAGATATCTTAAAAATGCAAGGAGGTGGTCGATCAACCACTACTATGTCAATAGTTGTTTGTAATAACAATCCTTGTGTTTCTATGATAGATGAACCATATGTAATTGTAAATTGAATTCGATTACGCATATCACAATGACACTTTAAATATAGGGATATGTGTAATATACATGACCTCTAAGGGTAGATATTTCATGTACATTTGTGAGATCAACGATCTCTCTAGCTATTAGGGTAAACGTTAGGGTTTCACTTGTCAATAGTCTTGATAGAGTTTTCTATTGAAGAAACCATTGACATAAAAGGGGATTTGCGATGTTTATATTATCTACATTATTGGCATAATGTCGCTTGCATTTTCATGAGATTACAATTTCTTCTTAAAGGGGTCAAAATAAAATATGGGGAAAATCCAACAGGTTGTGGGGTTTGAACCCACCTCATGAATACTAGATACCATGTTCCTTGTACGTAGGGTTAGGAAGAAATGGGATCCTACATCCTTCATGCATGGGTTTTATCTATACTTTATTGGAAAAGGAGGGAAACCATTCTCAGCATGTGCCAAGGGTTATCCAATGGCAACATCACAAACCATGATATAAAAAAAGGGTTTGTTATTATTTATATTAAGTTTTTTGTATCAATTTAATCGCTTTGGAGTTTAATTTTTAGATACGCTGACCATATGATTGGAATGTTTGAAATAAAAAATTTGGAATAAAATACAAGCATGCGGAACACCTATAACACATCTTAGAGTGCCCCTACCCAAAACAATATTTACTACTTGTTGTCTACTTTATTATCTCAATCTCACTTACATTATTTACATGAGTGCAATATGTGCTTAAATATTTCCTAATCCCCCGAATATATAAATAGGTCCGTCAACCCATCCCACCTAATTCAAATCAAAGGTTTAGGCGAGCTTTGAACTCAGAGAGATATTACATAAAGCCCATTAGGAACTAAGGGGAAAGAGCCTGAATAAGATATTTATCTATATTAAAAATGGACTGTGTGGTAAGGTGTTGTTTAACATTAGGACCATCTACTTACGAGTAGGAAATGATGATTCGTGGGGAAACTAATGTAATGGGTGACCTAACCGAGTCTTCATATGAGGTGATGGGAATGGTTGTAAGATGTTTCTCAGTTGGTTCCTATTTATGTAATAGGGATTCCCACCACCGTTATACATTTAGTAATCTTTAGGGATAATAGGGACCTTCATGTCACGGGTGGCTCCTATTTTATTATCTCATATGATATGATTGCCATCCAATCCTTTAATAAGAGGCTATTTTAGTATCATGTTTTTTATACGATTGAGATAGAAAAATCAATAGGTTAAAGGTTGAAACCCCATCCACATTGCTTTATTCTTGAGCACTTTGTAGCCCCCTTTCTCAATTAAAGCTCGAATGAATTGTAGGGAGGAAACATGGGACGCACAAATAATCATCAACGATTGAGCCCCTCCAATGGTACAGTCACATGAGCGACAAGAATTTGATTACGAACTGATTTTTTTGTCTTTTCTTACGGTGTTAAGGCCATTGATTGAAAGATCTGTTTATTTGTAGATAAGGACATAGAAATGAATGGAAATAAAAAGGTACAAATCAATACTTGAGTCCTATAAATATTCGACAAACCAAATTATTTCTACCCAAAAAATATTGTTATATGTTGCTCGCTCTATCCATTATTGATATAGTTCACATATTCATGTGAGTGTAATTTGCAACTTAAAAGGGCCAAAATAAAAAATGGGGAAATTACAATTGGTTCAGGCTTTGTAACCCAAATGGTCTACTATGTAACCTAAGTTAGTAAAAAAACATACTTGTTTCATGTTGGTTTGTGTTACATACAAAGACATGTAGGTCACATTAACTGCATGTGGTGCATCATCAAATATTGAAAAACAAAACTAAGAACTTTATGTTTTTATTTAATGACACATTGAGTAAAAGTTATTTTTTTTATTCATTACATAGAAATTTTTATACTAGCAATAATACTATTTGGTGAATCGTCTAGTTGTCTACCACTAAGTAATTTTTAATTTATATTTATATATGAATGAATTATACATTAATTTATATGAAAAAGAAAAACAATGTCATGTTCAAATATACACAATATTTTGTGGGATTATGCATGGGAACGTATGCATAAAAATAAACAATATGGAACGGTGTTAAGCTCATGTCTTTGAGCTTGACGGATGCAAAGGCGATCACCTAATACTCCTTCTCCACATAAGATGGCTCCAACCCTCTAGTGATGACATGGTAAAACCAAATTCCTCTGTCGGTTTTGGAACTGCTAAGATGGGTGGCGTGGTTAGCCTTTCCTTGAGAAAATGAAATTCCTACTCACACTTATTTGACCAATCAAACTTCTTCCCTTTCTCTGAAGGAAGTAATAGGGGGAGTAATCTTGGAGAAATCCTGCACAAATCTGTGGTAGTAAGTTGCTAAACCCATAAAACTCCTCACATCAGCGCACTGATGTGGGTCCTGGCCAATCCATGATAGCATGTATCCTTAGAGGGATCCATTGAGATACCCTCTCCTGATATGATGTGGCCCAAGTACTGATCTCTATCTGAAAGAAGCAGCGACATTTTTCCAAGTTCCATACAACTTCTGCTCTCCTCAAAACCTGTAGTACCTGTCTCAAATGCTCCTATGTTCCTCCCAAGAACAACAATATATCAATATATCATCTCAGAAACACAAGGACAAACCGATCTAGAATGGTCTTGAATACTCCATTAATTAGGCTCATGAAGACATATGGGGCATTAGTCAAACCAAATGGGACAACTGTGAACTCATAATGCCCATAACATGTGCCAAAAATTTATCTTATGAATGTCTACATCAGAAATGTGCAACTGATGGTACCCTGACTTGAGATCAATTTTGGAGAAACACTCTAGCTCCCTGCATCTGATCAACAAGTCATCAATCCTAGGGAGTGGATAACAATTCTTTATTGTGACTTATTGAGCTCGCATAAAGTCAAGACAAATTCTAAGAGAACCATCCTTATTCTTCACAAATATGACTGGCGCTCCCCCACAAGGAGATACACTAGGACGAATGAGACCATTCTCTAACAACTCCTCTAACTGAATCTTGAGCTCATGAAGCTCTGGAGTCGTCATCCGATAGGGTGCCCTAGAAACTAGTGTGGATCCTGGCACTAAATTGATGGTGATATCCACCTCTCTGTGGGTTGGTAACCCTGGAAACTCACCTAGAACCATATATGCATACTCCCTCAAAACAGCATGACCATCTAAGGGTGAATTCTCTAGGGTGCTCTCTGATCGATCACTGATGGTGATAGTAAAACAACTAACAACCTTTACGCATGCTCTGCTTAAGATGCTTAGCCAAGATCATACGCAAAGAGATAGGCCTCTACATCCCTGATATCACAACTGCACTCCCAAGATCATCCTGACACTCAATGACCTTATTTTTGCAATCTACCTTAGTTCAATGAGCCTTGACCCAATCCATACCCAAAACTACCTGATAGGATCCTAAAGGGATAACTTGGAGGTCAAGTGTAGTGGAGGAGACTCCCAAATCAAGTATGCAACTCCTCACATACGAGTCCATGAAGAGTTTGGCCCATGAGGCCAACTCAACCTGCTGATTATCTAGTTGCCTAGCCACCACTAGCCCACACTGGTCCACTATAGAAGGAGATATAAAAGAATCTGAAGCCCCTGAATAAAAAAGTACTAAGACAAAAATACCCCTGATAGTACTTGTTGTCTCAATAACTATGGCATGATGCTCAGCCTGACGGTGTCAACCACTGCATATACATGATGGGCGTGTCCTACGCTCACCCGCCATCTGCTCAGATCTAGAGGCTCTCTGTGTATCCATGGTAGTGGGTTTGTGTGGGCACATACACACATAGTGATTAGGGGACCCACAAATAAAACATCCTCCTTATACCTCTCTGAGATGGGGTCCCTCCTGTACTCTGGTGAACTGACCTTGCCGGCCCAATCCTAGAAGACTGACTGTGTGCGAGCTATCTGTACCTGTTGAGTACCCTATTTCCTATCCCTAGCTCCACATAAACTTCTCTAGTGTCACCTCTCTGAAGCTTGGGTTTGTCTAGCCCTCTACTATTGGTGGCCATGGTATTGTGTCTACTTGCTGTGGATGCGGAGGATCTCTAGTAGCGGCTGATAGAGGCCAGAATCCTCCTGTAGGAGGAGGTGTTTTCCCCTATGACCTCTGACTCTAAAAGGCCTAAATCCTATCTTGAAACTTGCTCTTGCTTCTATCTCGGTGCTCCTGTGCCCTGGTCTTGTTCTCCTCAGCTAAGTAGGCCTTCTCAATGCCTTCTCAAGCGTTGGGAGGAGATAGCATCCTAACTTCTCCTACTATGTCTACATTCAGGCCTCAAATAAACCTGTTTACCTGTAGTTTTTATCTTACAGGTAGTCCACATACTTTAGAAGATCCAGGAACCTGCTCTCATATTGTGCTACTATGCCAGATCCCTGTCATAAGTCGTGAAACTCATCGATCCTCTTCTGCATGAAATGCTCTAACATATAACGGGCCCTAAATCACTCCTCAAATAACTACCAGGTCACTGTCTCTCGAGTCAAATGGAGCTTCCACTCCTCATTCCTCCACCAAACACCCGCTGCATCTCAAAGGAGGTGTATAGTAAACCTGGCCTTGAAATTTCTCTCGTAAGAGTGCAAGCCAAAGCAGCTATCCAAGCTAAGGAGCCATGACTCAGCCCCAAATCCATCTGTAAATCCATTGTAAGTAGGTTGCTGCAAGAAAATAAGGTCTCTAATCACTCTGTGTGTATCCCGATTCTAGCAATGTAGTCCAACATGTGAGTGGGGTCACCTATCCCCAAGTGGTCCCTCAAGACTGTGTGAGCAGCTATGATGGAATGAGGCTACCCTCTTCATGGTGAATGGAAGGGTTACATGACCTCTCCCGCCTAGGGTTATCATGCTCTGGTGGCTTTGAGTGTGCTGTCGTCACTTATCAGGCTCCACATTTCCTAAAGGAATCTCCTCCTCTCTCGCCTCCTGTGGTCATGGAAGACGGTGTCGTTGCACAACACCGATCAACTGTTGAAGAGCCTCTAATATTTGAGGCCCTAACTTAGGTGCTTGTGGTTTAGGCGTAGGCGAACTACGCCCCAAACCCCTAACCAAACATTGTCTCATAGGTGCCATCCTGTGCACAAGGTGAGTGGAGAAATTATTAAATTATAACGATTGATTATTTTATAAATTTTTTAAATCCATTATTTTTATTTTTTTATTTATTTTAATATTATTAAAATCCATAGTAGACTAGCTAAGTAATTGGCATGCATGTGTCTACCTGTGCGAACCTCTGCATCTGTTACCATAACTTTTGTATGATTGGTTCTTCATTTGGGATACTGGAAAAACACCCCAAAAGTCTCTACATAAAATGGGTAAAAAAATTTTTTTGAGGTGAACTAAAATAACATCACTGTTTGCTTCACCTATCCCTGTTGATAAATATTTTTTTATCAATATAATTTACTCGAATAAAACTATTTATCAGTCCAAACCCGACTTTAATTATTTACTTCTATTTTAAGTTTACTATGGGACACAGAATAAATACGCAAGTCTACACCCCCTTATTTTTAAACTAACTTCTTACACCCTCCTTTTAATTTATTTCACATTCCCATTAAAATCTCATGACTTAAGGTATGTAGGGTCACATATGGAACCTAGGATCAATTAGATCAGGACCCTTGATTTCAAATTTAACCCCTCTTATGCTTTCTATTCTTCTTCTCACTATTGTTTTGTGTTTTCATTTACAGGTTAATTTGATGAGCCATGGAAAAAGGAAATTTAGGAAGTGTTCAATCTAATCATTTAAATCATGAAATTTATGATTATTGATATTTTTATTGAGAGCCCAGCTGAAAGATCCACTTATTTTTATCAATCATGGGGTTGTTTGCGGATCTCTTCTTAGCGAAGGAGGAACTGAGTGGCTAAGCTTCATGGCGGTTCATAAGGTTTTGCAACGCATAATTTTAGCGTAGGTTGATTTTTGGACAGCCGTGAAAAAGGGGGTGTGGGACTATGTGGGGAGTGGCGTGTGAGGAGGGGTCTAGCCGTGTTTTTTGAAAGTAGAGGGGCCAGCGTGGGGAGTGTGAAGTGGTGGACCAGCGTGGATGCAGGGGGGGGAAATCCGGTGGGGAAGCAGTGTGGTGGAAGGGAAGTCCTTGGGAAGGAGTGGCAGCATGGGGAAAGGTTGAGGGGGGTGTTAGGTGTGGTTATATGCAAGTGGGGTGGGAGTCGTAGGTTTAGGGGAAAGGGTAGTGGGTAAAGCATAAGATGTGGGGAGGGGTTTCGGCCCTCCCCCAAACCTGTTTGTCTTTTTTGTTGATTTTTTATTTTTATTTTTATATAATGCGTTGAAAAACTATGTTTTATTTTAAAATAAGTATTTATTAACATACATATGTGTGTGTGTATGTGTTAGTATTTTTTCATTTATTTTTATTTCTTTTCAATTTAAATCATTTCTTAATACTTATTGAGATATATGTATAATATATGACTATACTATAATATATATATATTTATACTATATATATATATAAATATATATATATATATATGCATTATATAAGATTTATAATTATAACAATGTAAGAATTTTATATACAATAATAACCCCTTTTCATATAATAACCCTAATTTTTTCTAAGGAAGCATTTTAGTTATATTCTGAAATTTAACTAAAGGGAAATATTCTAACATATTCATCTCATTTGTATAATAGAAATTTAACGAAGTATTTCAAATTTATAAGAGAGATTTTGACTTAAACAAATTTAAGCTTAGTGAAGGAAGAGGTATAATCACACTAGTTCACTAATAAATCCATTTTGCTAAGTTAACAAGGAAGGGAGTAAAACTAATTATTTTTTGTCCACTATGTTTCAAAATTTGCAAGAAGGAATGTATTTAAAGAATGGAAAAGCATTTTCATCCAATAGTACAAAGAAAGAAAGACAAAAATGAGATTACAAGAACAACAATTCTTCCATTAAACCAACTTTCATTTCCAAAAAGATTTCCAACAATTTCATATTAAAGGAAAAAACTATTTTACCATTAAAGGGAATAACTATTTTACAAGAGTTTCGTTTCCAAGGAGCTTAAGCTCACAAGAACAACAAACATGTTCCAAAATCTATTAACTACTTCAAAAACCACTATTACAAGCTTCTTTGCAAGGTTGAAGAGTGATTGCTCTAGCAAAACATGACTCAAATCTGCAAGTAATACTAAATTACAAATGGAGAATTCACAATAAAAGAAGGCTTCCACATGGCCATGTTCTTAGAGATAAAATGAGAGTGATGTTTCACAAAAATTTGAGAGGACAAGGAGAGACCAAAATGCCACAAACTCCAACCATCTCTAACTTGAGCTCCAAACTTGAATACTCTTACAAGAATCAACTTCAAGAGAACAAGGCTTGTTAACCACCCAACCTTTAGGCATCATTACATGCCTTTCCAAGGTTGGAAGGCATGCTAGCCTCCCCCAAGCCCATGGGAAAGAGGACTACTATACACAACTTTGCACAAGAGTAAGGGAGAACAACCAACATTACATTCACATAAAGACAAGACAAATATTAAAACAAAACACCAATTTTGCAAAGATGAAAAAGAGGAGAAACCATGTTCTACCTCTAAAATGGGGAAAAAGTGTAGCCAACATTGGTTGCACAAAACAAAGATCTCCACAACCTCCTTATTCCTCCAAAGTCATTAAACCCTCCTTATTTCTCCATCCATTCACCAAATCCTTCTTGGGGGATTTTCAAACCCAAAAGGGTTTCCTCACCCAGAATGGGGAAGGGGGTTCAAACCATATGAACCACCTTCCCCACCTCAAACCATTTGAGGGGAGTAACTAAAATCAATCATGGCTTGCCCATCAAGCCATGAGGATTGAGAGGGAAAAATCCCTCTCTCTTCCCCCGCAAGCTCCAAAAATCCATCATGCCATATGATGGATGGAGGAAAATAAAACCACAAACATAACATCAAATAGTAACACACAAGTAACAAGAAACGTTTTTAAAAAAAAAGACTAATATCTAATATGAAATAAACACAAAAATGAACTCAAGGAGCCTACCTCCAAAAGCTCTCCAACTTCTAACTTTTCCCTTTCTTTATCCAAGCAAGCTCTAGCTCCAAAATCCACAAGCCTCCAAGCAAAAGCTCCAAAAAAAAAGTTCTCTTCTTTCCCCATGAGGGAGAATTTGAAGAGGAGCCAAAAAAATCCTCACAAATGAGGGGGTGACATGTGTCACCCCTCTCTTCCCTCAAGGTCAAATATTCTCAAAATAAAAGGGAGAAAGGATAAAATAGTGTTTAACCCTCTTCTCCCAAATTACTCAAAATGAACAACAAAACAAACTTGTGCAACTTTTAGCAAAGAACACTTACCCATCCACCTTACATGGATGTGACCAAAGGGAGGAAAAATGGGAGGGAAACTCTCTCCATGCCTTGGAATTAAGCCCCCCTACCTATTAGGTAGGGTCCAAGGGCCCATTTTCATGCTAAGTGAACTCCCTATCTATCTCTAAGCTCCTTTTCGAATCTATGTTGCTGCTTGGCTTGAAAAGGAGAATGAATTTGGATACCAATAGAATTCATGCATCCATCTAGTAATCACTCAGGGGACAAGGCACTTCATTCTTATGCATACACTTCATAGGAGGTAAAAAATCATTTTTCCATCCACAAATCTACTTACATTTCTACATCTATCTATTTCTCAATATCATGTGCATCTTGAACAAGAGCCACCTAGGGCATGATTCTTGCACACGCACACATGAGACCTACATGGAGTTAGAAAAATAGTGAATTTCTTGGTCAAAAGTTCAATCTGTTGTCTAACTACCAAGGTTAGTCTAACTCCCCATTTGCATCTTTCTTTATTTATGATTTGATGTTTTTTGGGGTTTTGTAGGCGTTCTTTCTCTTTGCAGGTTACAAGTGAATTATGTGGGCATCTTGTAACACACATGTGATAAAAAAAATGAAGATGAATGACCATCTTGTGAGATAGAAGAATCAAATTTCAAACCATTTTCACATTCATTGATTCCCATCATAAGTCTCAAGTGCCCAAACACCCTTGACCTAATCCAGGTGCCCCAATCTAGGCACATCTAGTAGGCACAAAGCTATGGGTATGGTTGGGACAATTTCTTCCTCATGTTAATCAATCTTCCAGTCCGACACACTTTGGGATCAATTATGAAATCAGCTAAGTGTTCTATTTTGCCTCTTGCAAGGGTAGGTTTTTCATTTTTTCTTGCTTAATACTTAGGTTAGATATGCACTTCATTGCTTAGTATTGCATTGTGACTCTTTAATTAGGATTTCGTAAATTCTTATATTTGTTAAATCAGTTTTTGTTTAATATATCTTATTCAATATAAATAATTGTGAGGTTTCATTCATTTTTATTGACATCTTGTTGACGGGTCTCAAAAGACATTAAGCGTGATGAAAAATAGTTTGATAACATGATAGACTATAAAATAGAAATTGTACATGAAATGCACAATTGGAACACCAAAGGGTACGCATAAAATAATTTAAAATGGAGGGGATGGAATAATGAAATAGGAAGATGGTTGATAAAGAAGGGGTAGAGGGATGTGAGGTCCAAGGACTAAGAAAGGGTTATGGGGGACCGATCCATAAAGTTTTTTACGTACAACCACATGCAATTATTTTTCAATTATCAAAAGTAGAAACGGATTTCTTTGTTCAAGATATCTAGGTATCCTATTTTGGAGATATCTTAAAATGCAAGGAGTGGTCGATCAACACTACTAATGTCAATAGTTGTTTGTAATAACAATCCTTGTGTTTCTATGATAGATAGAACATATGTAATTGTAAATTGAATTCGATTACGCATATCACATGACACTTTAAATATAGGGATATGTGTAATATACATGACCTCTAAGGGTAGATATTTCATGTACATTTGTGAGATCAACGAATCTCTCTAGCTATTAGGGTAAACGTTAGGGTTTCACTTGTCAATAGTCTTGATAGAGTTTTCTATTGAAAACCATTGACATAAAATGGGATTTTCTATGTTTATCATTATCTACATTATTGGCATAATGTCGCTTGCATTTTTCATGAGATTACAATTTCTTCTTAAAGGGGTCAAAATAAAATATGGGGAAAATCCAACAGGTTGTGGGTTTGAAACCCAACCTCATGAATACTAGATACCATGTTCCTTGTACGTGGGTTAGGAAGAAATGGATCCTACATCCTTCATGCATGGGTTTTATCTATACTTTAATTGGAAAGGAGGGAAACCATTCTCAGCATGTGCCAAGGGTTATCCAATGGCAACATCACAACCAATGATATAAAAAAGGGTTTTGTTATTATTTTATATTAATTTTTTGGTATCAATTTTATCGATTTGGAGTTTAATTTTTTAGATACGCTGACCATATGATTGGAATGTTTGAAATAAAAAATTTGGAATAAAATACAAGCATGCGGAACACCTATAACACATCTTAGAGTGCCCCTACCCAAAACAATATTTACTACTTGTTGTCTACTTTATTATCTCAATCTCACTTACATTATTTACATGAGTGCAATATGTGCTTAAATATTTCCTAATCCCCCGAATATATAAATAGGGTCCGTCAACCCATCCCACCTAATCTCAAATCAATAGGTGTAGGCGAGCTTTGAACTCGAGAGATATTACATAAATGACCTTAGAAACTAAGGGGAAAGAGGCCTGAATAAGATATTTATTCTATATTAAAAATGGACTCGTGTGGTAAGGTGTGTTTAACATTAGGCTACCCATCTACTTACGAGTAGGAATTGATGCATTCGTGGAAACTAATGTAATTGTTGACCTAACCGATGTCTCATATGGGTGATGGGTATGTTTGATACAGATGTTTCTCAGTTGGTTCCTATTTATGTATATAGGGATTTCACTATACTATTTATAAATCTTTAGGGATAATAGTGACCTCATGTCCCGATGGTGGCTCTATTTATTATCTCATATGATATGATCCATCCCAATCCTCTCATCAGAGGCTATCTTAGTATCATGTTTTTTACCGATTGAGATAGAAAAATCCAATAGGTTAAAGGTTTGAAACCCATCCACATTGCTTTATTCTTGTAGCACTTTGTAGCCCCCTTTCTCAATTCTAAGCTCGAATAATTGTAGGGAAACATGGGACGCACAAATAATCATCAACGATTGAGCCCCTCCAATGGTAAGTCACATGAGCGACAAGTATATTTTATCTACTAAATGATTTTTTTTGTCTTTTCTTACGGTGTTAAGGCCATTGATTGAACGATGTTTAATTTAGTAGATAAGACATAGAAATGAATGGAAATAAAAAGGTACAAATCAAATACTTGAGTTTCCTATACATATTCGACAAACCAAATTATTTCTACCCAAAAAATATATGTTATATGTGCTCCGCTCTATCATATTGATATAGTTCACACTATTCATGTGAGTGTAATTTGCACTTAAAAGGGCCAAAATAAAAAAAATGGGGAAATTACAATTGGTTCCAGGTTTGTAACCCAAATGGTCTACTATGTAACCTAAGTTAGTAAAAAAACCATACTTATGTTTCATGTTTGTTTTTTTTACATACCAAGCATGTGGTCACATTAACTGCATGTGTGTGCATCATCAAATATTGAAAAAACTAAGTATTACTTTATGTTTTTATTTAATGCACATTGGTAAAAGGTTTATTTTTTATTCATTAAATAGAAATTTTTGTATACTAGCAATAATACTATTTGGTGAATGTCTATTTGTCTACCACGTAAGTAATTTTTTAATTTATATTTATATATGAATGAATTTATACATTAATTTATATGAAAAAACAATGTCATGTTCAAAATACACAATTTTTGTGGATTATGCATGGAACGTATGCCTAAAAATAACAATACTGGAAGGTTGTTTGCTCTTTGCTATGACAATGTATCCATATCTTTCTTTGTTAAAGAGTATTCGACCTCCTTGTCACTTGTCAACACTCCAATGAACCTGGCTCCACCAGATCATTGGAAACCTTAAATTTCCCTCCACATAGTCCATTTCGATCTTAGGAAAAAAAATTTACATGCCCCGACAAAAAAATACATAACTACCTTCAGATTTCAGATTTCACGCGTGTGGTACAAAAATGTAATGGCAAGTTAAAGCAAACGAAGATTTAATGCACATCGGTAAAAGGTTTATTATTTAATCATTAAATGGAATTTTTTGTATACCAACAATAATACTATTTAGTGAAATTTATTTGTGTACCACCTACGTAAATTTTAATATATATTTATTTACCAAAGAATTTGTACATTAATTTATATGAAAAACTGTCATGTTTAAAATACATAATGTCTGTGGATTATGCTTGGAACATATGCCTAAAAATAACAAGACCACATGGTTGTTCGCTCTTTGCTATGACAACGTATCCATCTATGTCTATGTAAAAGAGTATTCAACAATCTTGTCATTTGTTAACACTCCAATCAACCTGACTCTCCAGCTCATTGGACACGTTATATTTTCCCTCCACATATTCCAGTCTCAGCTCTATACGCAAATCTAAGATTTCACACGCGTGGTACAAATATGTAGTGGTAAGTTAAAGAAAATGAATACTTACAGACAAAATTCATTTTTGGTAAGGTTGGCATGGTTCTCCAATTCAATGGCCGGAAAGTTTGTCTGTGCATATTGATGAAAAAATTTCAAGGACATTTTCTCAACAAGTAACTAACGCGAAGCAAAATTAAAAACTCATCATAGTGTCAGAGCAGGGTAGGTTCCATCGATATACAATCTAATTGGAACAAACCTTTGGCATTTAGACGTCTTAGACTCCCACTGCGCATTTGTAGTTATAGTGAAATTTAAGATCTAAATGAAATCAAATGTAATATTAACTTTGCCCCTAAGAATTCGGTCCAACTTTGCAAGGATCATGGAGTACATCAAACCGTGTTCTTATTACGCCAAAATGCGTGATTATAGGGAGAAATCCCTGGGACTGTCACAACAATATTTAATCCACACCATCCTCCGTATCAACCTCCACGTCCCTATAAAAAATCTTCACCGTTCACATCGTCGTCCTTGAAGCGGCGTTTGGCCTGAGATTTCGTGGAGGCGGTGTCGCTGGCGGCTGAAAGAGACGTCTGGAGCACGCGCGTTGAGATTTTGTTTCAGGCTGCTACTAATTTTCTACGCGCATGTGTTTAAGTCATAATAAAACTTGGTTTGTAATTGTCAGCGAAGTGTTTTGTCTGAGATTATTTGTAGGTGTCAGCGAAGAGGTTTGACCCGTTTGGGCTATCCGGTTCAATTATGTACTGTTGTCGCCTACTTTGCACGGCCGTGGGTTTTGATTGATCGCTTTCAATCTACGGATCACCGTGCCTTTTTTAACAAAGAATCCTTCTCATCCGTGTGCCGTTCAAGTCTTTTCGTTTAGCTTTCCCGCTGACGTGTTCGTTTTTAGACCGGTCAAAATTTTCCCATAAATTTGGCATGCAAAGTGTACAAAGGTTTACGGTAAGTTATGAGCGCTGTCCATGAGTAGAACTAGCCATTGCAAATGAGTTGCAAGTTATGCCGGAGAGGGCTCGAGTTTTATGTGTATAATATGGTTTGGATGTAAAATATTTTCTATGATCTATGATAGATGTTTGAGCGAAGAACATAAGTTACATTTTGCTAAATAGTTCACATGTGTTTATGTAAGGTTCCACATTTTGCATACATGTCTATCAAAACATTTGCAACTATATCTAACAAAATTCCTCTATATTTTGGCACAGGTTGGGAGTACTTTGGCAAATTTAAATTGATTGGGTTGGAGCCTTGTTTGTTGCATATGGTGAAACAAGGCGAGGAGTATGCTGGCAAATGTAAACAGGAAACCACTCTCTGTACCTGATTGGTGCAAGCAGTTGCAAAAGCTGATGAATATGTACAACGGGAGTAGAATCGGATGGATAAGAACACAAAGATGGAAGCCTCATTTATAAGAAGCGTGGAGATGCTCTTCCGCTACAACATCTTGGGTATCATTGGCAGGTTTCTTAATCTCATCTACCCACCAAATATAAAATTCCCTAGAGATATGTCATCTCATGGAATGAAGTGATTGAAGGATACTAACAAAATGGGATTGTTGTCTACGCTTTGGGAACATTTTAAATGCCAAAATATGAACTTTTGTAAATAAACGCCAAGTGTTCAACCAAATGGTACAACATGTTATCTTTTAAATTAATATCTTAATTGTATCTTACAGAAGACATGGTCATCATCAAGAGACATTGTGATTGTTTCATCAAATAAAACAACTGTATATTCACCCGGATCAACTCACCTATACCAACATACGTGTGGCTCATAACAAAATATGAGCTTTATAGCAACGTACGGACATCCATCAAGGCATAGTAGGCAATGTTTTTTTTGTTGGAAGTTACTATATTGTCCTCTCCCCATCACACAAACTTAAAATAGAAAAATTACAACTCCAATAAACTAAACATTGTTATCCTCTCTAGCGTAAATTGCAACTCATTTAGAACTGCATCGGATTCTTTAATTGACTTCCAGAGAAAATGCTTTGGCTCTTAATTAACATTGCTTCTTGACACGATCTGACAAAAATTTCTCGGTGGATACATGATCTCCAAATATTTGGTTATGTTTTTTGTTAGATGGAATCATTGAAACAGTCTCCCGTGGCCCTAAATGTCTAGTGTGCGCCATCTGTGAGAGCCCTTTTGAAAGGGGCTAACGGATCAAACTACCACATATCCTTAAAATCTGGTCTTTTTGGGACAAGGCTCTTCAAGACACACAGTGCCTTCCCTTCCAAATTTTCTCAAGTGGCTCACAAAAATAGAACTCGTATTGTTATGCAAGACAGCATTGCAGGGTCATATGCCACATCCCTAGCAAAACTAGCCCAGTCTGTGAAGTCCCTAGATGCTATCAGTAGAGACATCGATAAGCTCTCTCAATACATAGCCAATAAGGTTTTTTTTTTAAATTTCCTTTTTAATCCAATCATACCAGATGAGAAGAAAAAGGGTATTCTCGAAGACATTACAAATGATGCCAAGTTTCAGCCTTATACACTAAATTTTCTCTACATGCTTATTGACAAGAAAAGGATTGACCTGATTGGTGAGATTTTCAAAGAGTTTGAGACTGTCTACAACAAATTGACCAACACAGAGTTGGCAGTTGTGTCTTCTATAGTCAAGCTTGAGAATCAGATTTCTCTTGGTCCTTCACAAAATCAATGCAATGTTTTTTTCGATTTAAGTCATATCTTCTGCTAGAGTGTTTCCATAATGGCTTTCTTAAATCTATTAGGCCACAATTCATCTATTGTTGCCCTGAACTCTTCCTCTGACAGAGGAGTTCGGGATTCTTCTACATGAGGGACACCTCTGTCAATAATAACCTGATCATGCCTTTCTTTCTTCAAGTACTTTTGCAATGATGTGTACAAGTTTTGAGCACTCAAACTGAGGGCAAAATAATGTTCCGCCACACTCAACAAGTCCATGTTTCCATTACTGGGCTCTCCTTCACTGTGCAGGTTAAGGAAGTAAGGAAATAGATTTCACTCATGATGGTCTTAGGCCGGCCACTCCCAAAAGTAAGGGCACCAAAGAATGGTTATTACCAAGTCTAAAATGTCATTTAAAGGATGTGAAGTCAAAGATGAATATCTAAAATAGTAAATATCTAGGACTTACAAAAATATCTAAAATCTGGCAACCTATAAAGTTAAGCCATGGAATTTGACACTTTCCAGCAATGCCTTCTTCAAAGTAAACGCCTCATGCCTTGCTTTCTTCAAGTACTTTTGCAATGATGCGTACAAGTTTTGAGCACTCAAACTGAGGGAAAAATAATGTTCCGCCACACTCAACAAGTCCATGTTTCCATTACTAAGCTCTCCTTCACTGCACAGGTCAAGGCGTCACCTTTGAAGATGCCCTTGCTAGAATGTGTCAAATTCCGACAAGCCTGTTTCGAGTGAATCTGTTTCATTAAATTTAGGTGTTTTGTGATAAATATCCGTAATTCGAGCATTTTGTGGTGCGGTCCAAAAAGGAAAGTGGGGTTGTGTCACCCGGGCGGCCATCATTCTTGCTTCCATATTGCATTGGTCCCCGACTTGACTTCCACGTAGTTTTCGCAACACGTAATTTTCTTTTTTCCATGTTTTTATCTCTCTTTTTTAAGAGTTGAGAATGGGCACATCACCACCATTCACATGATCGATTCCACTAAAATTGGAATCTGTTGGGGTTGAGATATTTGATTTTTCAAGCGGCAATTATGTACTCTTTCCCCCTCCTGAGTTGGACTAGATACATAGACGTTTTCCTTGTATGCTTGCACCTTCTGTCACAACAACAGTATAAGAACTCATACATCTCTTATAGGGTTGTTTCCATTGCTTATTAATGGATGTCTTATCTTGGCAAAATGTCCCTTTACCAACTCCCTAAGTTGGTATGCATTTAGTGGCAGTCGATGAAACAATGCCACCAATAACTATTTAAAATATCTACATTTTCATTTTAATGGCTCTTATCCAAATATCATTGTAGTCCACACCACTCGCCATAAATACAGAGTTACATTTGCATGCCAGATAAGTAAGTGTAGTATACCCAGTCTGTGTGCAACCATGGATTCCAAAGCAGTAGCATTATTATTACTGGTTTTCACATGCATAATTGTGAAAGCAGTAGAGGCCGAGGGGCCCTTCTCCTATGTCAATGAGGGAGAGATGGGATACTACGTTGTAGAATACATGGCCGACTACAGACCCATCCCGTTAGCTTCTCGGCCTAGTTCCATTTTCTAGATGATCTTCTTCAACACCACGCCCAATGCCTACACCCTCGTCATCCACATGGGCAACCAAACAAAGCCGAGACCATGCGAATCATCTGGTCCGCAATAGAAATCACCCCGTCCCTGAGAAGAGCAATCTCAATTTCACATCCAACAGAAATCTGGCGCTCATCCACACAGACGGCACCTTGGTTTGGTCTACCAACACTTTCAACAAGGGTGTCGCGGGGATCGAACTCTGAACCAACGGAAACTTGGTGCTATACGAAAAAAATAACAGAAGCATGTGGTAGAGCTTCGATCATCCCACAGACACTCTTTTGGTGGGGCAGTCGTTAAAGATAGACACTGTGAAGAAGCTGGTCAGTCGGGCCTCTGAGAAGGATGGGTCGAAGGGGCCTTACAGTCTTGTAATGGAAGCGGGAGGATTTGTGATGTACGCCAGTTTCCTGATGCCTCTGCCCTACAACACTCTCAGCTACTATGACAACAAAATAAAGGACATGTTCTCCATCACGCGTGTCTGCAAGCGGTCATTGATGAGCATCACCTTTCTCAGCGATCCCGAAGTGAAAAACGGCTTCCGTCAGATGATAGAAATGTGCCTCGCCAATTTCACTGCTCCGTAAAAAATGAGGGCACTAGAGCTCTGCAAATTCACTTCATCTACACTTACATTTCAAATTTTACAAACTTAGACGAAAAAACCTATTCAATAAATGAAAAAAAAAAACACACACACAAATTTTATTTGTCTCCATCACATTTTAGATCACAACATGGAATCCATCTCCAAATTGTAAAACCTATTGTACATTTTAAAGATTTCTAAGAAGATTTAGATATTTAAATAACCAAAAACTAAATTAAAAAAATCCCCTTTTTTTAAATGTTACACGTGGGCGGCTATACCCATAAACGTTACATATATTCTTTGTCGAATTCCAATCCATTTGCAAATCTTTTGATTAAGAATGTAAAAAATATGCTTTGTCATTTGTGGGGAGAGCCACCGAGTCAAAGATTTGTGTTGTACCACGCATTTTTATTGGTGGCTATCTTGCTGGTGATTTTTCTATGGGAAGCTACACCAAAACAATAATGCAACCCACACCTTTATAACACAGTCAAACAATCCAAACCAAAACTTCTTCCACTCCACGTAAGCTGGACTGGCGGGAATCTAGAGCAACGAAGAATAAAGAACGGTATCTCTGCTTGATTTATGACGGCTTAATAAAATCTGGAAACCTGTAAATTTAAGCCACACCGGAATTGGACACGTTCCGGCAATGCTTTCTGCTTTTCAAAGTAAACGCCTCCGGCAATAAAGCTATATTGGTCATTGTTTCCATGTTTTATCTCTCCTTTTTAAGTAGAGTTGAGAATGGGCAATCACCACTTTCCCATGATCGTTCCACTAAAAATTGGAATTGTTGGTGGTTGAGATATTTGATTTTTGTCAAGCCTGGCCAATATGTATATTTCCCCCTCCTGAGTGGACTAGATACTAGACTTTTCTTGTATGCTTGAACCTTCTGTACAAACCAACAGTTCTAAGACCTCATAAATCTCCTTATAGGTTGTTCCAATGCTTATTAATGGATGCTTATACCTTGGCAAAATGTAGCCTTTACCAACTCCCTAAGTTGGTAGGCATTTAGTGGCAGTCGATGAAACACTGCCACAATAACTATTTTAAAATATCTACTTGCATTTTATGGCTCTTTCCAACATATCATTGTAGTCCACACCACTGCCCATACATACAGAGTCAGAGGTACATGTTGATGCCAGCTGCTAAGTCAGGGTCGTATACCCATGTCTGTGTGCAACCATGGATTCCAAAGCTAGAGTAGCATTATTATAGTAATGGTTTTCACATGCATAATTGTGGAAAGCAGTAGAGCCGAGGGGCCCTTTCTATGTCAATGAGTGAGAGATGGGTACTGAGTTGTAGAAAGACATGGCGGACTACAGGACCCATAACCGTTAGATTCTCGGCCTAGTTCCTTTTCTAGAGATCTTCTTCAACACCACGCCCCATTGCCTACACCCTGTATCAACATGGGCAACCAAACAAAGCCGAGACCATGGCGAATCAGCTGGTCGAATGAGAAATCACCCCGTCCTGAGAAGAGCAATCTCAATTTCACATCCACAGGAAATCTGGCGCTCATTCCACACAAGACGCACCTTGGTTTGGTTCTTACCAAACTTTCAACCCGGGTGTAGCGGGGGATCGAACTCATGAACCAACCGGAAACGGTGCTATCGAAAAAAAAAAAGAAGCAGGGGTTAAGAGCTTCGATCATCCCACAGACACTCTTTGGTGGGGCAGCGTTAAAGATAGGACACTGTGAAGAAGCTGTGTGGTAAGTCGGGCCTGAGAAGGATGGGTCGAATAGGGCCTTACAGTCTTGTAATGGAAGCGGGAGGATTTTGGTGGGGGGGGGATGTTTTTTGTACGGGCCCCCAGTTTCACTGATGCATCTTGGCCCCACAAATTCAAGCTACTATGACAACAAAACTAACGGACATGTTTCCATAAGGCGTGTCTGCAAGCGGTCATTGATGGCATCACCTTTCAGCGATCCCAACGAAGGGAAAAAACGGATTCCGTCAGATGATTGAAAAAGTGCCTACTGCCAAAATTTCATGCTCGTAAAAAAGATGCGGGCACTAGAAGCGCCTGCAAATCACTTCATCACACTACTTTAAATGTTAAAAACTTAGACGAAAAAACCTATTCAATAAGGAAAACAAAAAAACACACACAAATTTTATTTGCTTCCATTAATTTTCGACAACATGGACTCCATCTCCCAAATGTAACACCCTATTGTAAATTTTTAACAGATTTTCTAAGAGATTACTATTATAATAATCCAAACTAAATTAAAAAAAGTCCCCTTTTTTTAAATGTTACACGTGGGCGGCTTTTATACCGATAACCGGTACATATATTCCTTGCGAATTCACCCCTTTGCAAAATCCTTTTGATAAGAATGTAAAAATATGCTTTGTCATTTGGGGGGAGAGCGCACCGATCAAGATTTGTGTTGTACCACGCATTTGTATTTGGTGGCTATCTTAGGCTGGTGATGTTTATATGGGAAGATACACCAAAAACCAATAATGCATACCCACACCTTTCCTACCAGCAAAACATCCAAAACAAAAAACTTCTCACTCCAGTAAGGCTGACTGGGACGGAAACTCTAGGAGCACCGAGAGAAAAAGACGTATCTATGCTTTGATTATGAGGTTATAAATCGGCGACCTGTAAAGTGAAGCCACCGGAATTTTGACATTTCCGGCAAGCTTTTGTACAAAGTAGTAAACGCTCCGGAGAATACTCTTAACGCTTACGTTGGATTGTGCAATTTTGTAGCGGGTCTCATATTTTTAATGGAGACACGATGAAGTTAAGTTTATCCTTCATAGATCTTTGAATAGATAAAGAAAAATATTAATTCTTTTAAATCTATATTTGATTAATTTACATAAAAATAAATATAAAAATTGGTAAAACTAGCAATCGCATGTGTTCAATACAATGTGAACGCCTGAAACGGTATATGTTATTTGATTTACAAGTATAGTTATTACTTTTGTAGTTGATGTTGATACGAGGTTTGATTGCTTTTGTAAGTGCAGAAATATAGTTGAGCCACTTAATTTTAATGTTGTTTCTACATTTCAAACTTGTTATAAATTCGTACATGAGTACATTTGATACCGTTTTCGATAGTTAATTAGTTTTATAGTTGACGTATGTATTTAATTTGGGTTGATTGTGGCAGTTGTCCATCGGTTGTTCGGTTGGTGTTTTGTTAAAAAACCTTTATTGTACAATGGATAATGTGTTGATTGATAGTGGTAGTTTAAGAATTTAGATGAAACATTACATTTAAAGTTTGTATGTGTACATTTAATTTTGTTACAGATTCGTACATTTAAAGTTGCAAATCATATTTCAAAACATCAAATACATGAAGATCTACGTACACATGATGAGACATGTATACATTTGTAGTATTTATATCATGAATGGTAGCCTTTAGTGGGTTTTTTTAGTTTCAATAAACATGATTACATTTGATACCCATTGATCGGAAGTGGCGTTTTGGATACAAAAAGTGTTGATTATAGTAGTAGTGAAGGTGCTATCAAAGCAGAGGGTAGTATTTACGATGGGTTGAGTGATAGTAGTCTTGCTTCTTCGTTTCTTCTTGCTCCAAGTGTTGGTACGTGTACCATATTTGAGTATCTCTCGAATGAAAAAGCATGTGAAATGTGGAGATGTGGTTGATGTTATGAATGAATTCCAAATTTTATTTATCAGAAATGATTTTCCTATGCCATTTGTTCCTTGAATTATCAATATTAGTGGAAGTAGAAGGGTTTTGTTTTTTGAATGGTGTAGTATGGTATCAAGAGATATCTGTTGTTCTGAAGACAAAGGAAGTGTGGAATATGGTGGTGTGGCCTGTATGGTGTTGTTAATTGTGTCCACCTTCTCTCTCGATGAATGATGAACTAGTTATATGTAAATCATGTGGAACATCATGTATTCTCCAATTATTGTGTATGTCGAAATCTTGTTTCCCCAACATGTCAAGACTATCTAGACCCGTGTTGTTTCCCAGGAGAATTTGTGGGAAGATTTTCCATTCTTGCAATGGTTCGTGTTGAATACTGCATTCCGGCTCAGAGTCAAAACTAACATCTGTAGCAAGTCATGTATATGCGGTAGTGTGTAAAATGTGCCACGGTCTGTAGTTGTGCTTGAACATGTCCCAAGTGTTGTTGATGTCATGTGGGGTTGAGCCAAATTCAAACGCAATATTTCTAAAATGTTTGTATAAAAGGAGTTCTGATCAACAAAAAAGGTCGTATGATGTTGAATCCTAAAATCTCTAGAACAAGGTAAATAAATCTGCTTCTTTTTGTACATACTATGATGATGTTAACACGGCTTCAGAATATCAATCTGTCATTCCACTTTGAGGTAGATCAGCAAGTGAATGGAATATTTCTCAAATTCTTTGGTTTCAATGTAACAGATGGTGTTTGGCGAATAAAAGCTCTTGAGGAGTTTGGAGGATGGCTGGAAAGGACAATTGTTGAAGACATGGATATTGTTGTGTGTGCCCATCTTAATGGATGGAAATTTATCTTTCTGAATGATGTTAATGTACTTCTTGAAGAATATTAGCACTAGGGAAAGTCATGTTTGTGATGTTCTAATTCAAGCAACATTTTGATAGTCGTACTCTAACATTTTTTGGGAATATTTTCTTCCCTTTGATGTGTCTTTGGTTCTGGTACTACCTTGTAACATAGTGCTTCTTTAGAGATGCCACAAGAAACAATTTTTTTTATCGAATTATGTTCAATTTTTGTGTCCAACAATATTTAGCTTTGAAGTCTTCTTAAATTAAATCTCTTTGATATAGAGAGACCTTTAATGGAACTTCTAGTTTTACTACTAATTTGAAATTTTATATTACTCTAGGTACTTTGTGAAGTTCCAGAGAGTTTTGAAGCCTACAGGAAGCAACCAAACTGATGGAATTTTGGGCCTATGCAACTTTTTCTCATGTGCCTTCCAAATATAATTTATTCCAAGGTATATTCAACATTTCTATTATAATGCCACCAAGGTAGAAGTACATGTTATTCTCACTTCTAGCCTATTGTGGCCTTGGCATTAAGACTGTATCCTGAGTTGCAAGTCTAGAATTGGGTTTGTCCAAAATTCAACTATCATTTGAGTTCATTTGTTCTCTCCAATAATTGCTACATGTAAACCATATATGTATTATTGATTCAATTGTGTGAATCATAAGGAAATCATTTCTTGGCTATTAGTCTTAAATAAATACAATTTTTTTAGCATCTTACACTTGTTTCTATTTAACCCATGGCGCCTCTACCTGTTAGTCTTAATTGAAGACAAACCAAGGGATCCAGGAATTCATGTGAAGATTGACTTTGGATGCTTGATATTCATGAAATATTTTCTGATTGAATTGTCTACTCTTAGGTGTCTTTCTTTTTGAATTCCTAAAGATATATTTTATCAAATTCTAACTCAAAATTGCATGTCCAATTACATGTGGAGCTCCAAGATGTCATGTAAAGCCAACTTTAATTTAGAACAACAATAATATATTATAAATTTTCCTTGTTATCAAATGCTTATTCTTTTTATTTTTCTAAGAATGACATACTTTGGATCTTCATGTTTTACTTGTCTTCATTACTTGTACCAAACTTCAGGAGTTCAAGAGCCAAGTGATCAAAATAACATTCTCTTGGCTTCACATGAGTTGCAATATTAGAAACTGGGGCTACAGGCTATTTGTATATGGGACAGGTTGAAAGGGTATTTTTTGACGGTAAAGGTTTAACCAAGAGCTCTCTAAAAGGGCTTCAATTACTATCTTGCAATTTTAATTTTGAAATGGTTGTTTTGGCTGATGTAAATCATGTTCAGAACAAGACATCATATAAATGTTAACGATATTTTAGAAATCCTTAATATTTTCATCAAACTATGATTTTTCTCTACTACCTCCACATTGTTTAACAAATTCTTACCAAGGAACATTTTCCCGGAGCATTCAACTTTGGATCTCTCACTTTATGTTGAAAACAATAAATTTGTGAAGTTATTTTATTGAAGGAGTATATATTATCGACTGTTGATCTTTGTAATTATTTCTATTTCTAACTTAGAAATTGGGTGGCCTTTAATGAAATGGGGGTATATGCCCACCGGTTTTGGTTATCAAGGCTCTTTGTGATTACTTGATAATTCTTGTGCAATCTCTTGTGTTAGAAATAACTATCCCTCTAAATCAAAAGTAACAATTATCCCTCTAACCCCTTATGAACATCAATTTCAGAAGTAATAACTATCCCTCTAAATCAAATAACATAAACCGTTCGGTGTTCACATTGCATTGTAGAAGTTTTAGAAGTTTTGGAGGGACTATAAATTGACTTGTGATAGAGGGTGCCGGAAGGGAGTAGTCATCGGAATCTACCTAGCCATGAAGTGTATTGGTTTCTGAAATTGGAGGGTTGACACAACATTTGATACTTGAAATAGTGTCGATTGAGTTCCCATTAAAAGTGGAGACATGAGTAGCTTTCAAGCCAAGGATTGGAAGAGGAAGTATAGAAAGCATGTGTAACCAGACCACGGGAACACATGCAAAGTAAGACAAGTGATTTCCCCCTTCAACCTTAATAAGCCCCTTTATTGCTCTTTGAAACAATTAGTTAATTTTCAGCATTTTTTTTTATTATTTTAGATTTGTCAATTAATTAATTTTTTTAAATACTAATTATTTTTATAACATGTACATAAATTTGTTAATTTCGTCAAAAATATAAATAGTTTAGTTAAACCAACTATGTTCTTCCCTCACCATTCATATGTTTCCCAAATACAATAACTTGTTGACTATCAAATTTGAAGTTTGATAAGAAAACAAAACTCTAATCATCATGTTAGACAGGACTAATGTTGACTGTCATATTTGAAAATTAATAAAAAAGAGCTCAATATAAATCTTAAATCAAATCTCTATCATCAACTATCATAATCAATATATTTTTCTCATTGGTCCAAGTAAGCTACAAATTCAATACTTAATAGGAGTGGAAGCTGATAAATCAAAATATATGTATTTGAGTCAATACTTATTTCTCTATCAATTTTGAAATGGTTGTGTGGGAAGTCACTGGATAAGATGGCGTGACTTACCGAAAGAAGAACATGCACTTGAATCCTACAGGGTAACAACTGTTGTCCAAGAAAACATGAAGGAAATTACGATTGCTAGAAGTAAAACACAATACAATATGGTTCTGTACGAGAGATTGCGACATGCAACTTTAATCTTCATCAAGTCTAGAAGACTAGTAGAAATTGATATGGCAACTCTTCTCATACCAGGGGATATGTAAACCTGCATTTTTTGTAGGTCTGTTCTACACGAAAATGTTAAAACTAAGGATTGGGTTTCAATATTCACAGACTAACATCCTTCTCAATTAAACCCCTCAAATACCCAAAAATGTATTCCATCTGAATTTCTCTAAAAATCAGTTGTTTTTCACCATGGACTTAATCAAATACCGTTGAATTCTCAAATAGATTCTCAACAGACCCAAATTCGCAAATTGGGTCCTTTTGAAAGCCAATATTTTTCATGTGGGTGTAAGAATGTCAGAAACCCATTTTTTTCTTAACGTGGGCTTAATTTAAAACAGAGAAGCTTTCAATTTCCGCCAACTGATCCAAGTCACTATCGAACTAGGTCTTGCTAGCCATCCAATATACGTAAATTGTCCCATGTTTAAAGGCAAAGCAATGCGAAAATGACTATCAAAGGGAAAACAAAATTAAAAAGGCCATCAAAATTAACCACCTTGGAAAAACGTCCGAAAGGCCATCAAATTTAACATCGCTGGAGAAACGTCTGAAAATCCTTTACCATAGGGGGAACATCTTCGAAATAATTATTTTATATTATTTCTTCTTTGTTCTTTACCAATTTTGCATGCTTTATTTAGTAGAAACTATATATACAAATTAATTTTAAAACAAGGAACAAAGCAATGTAAATTAGAAATGATAATTCAAAAAAGTTAAGGAGTCCTAAGATTTTTTCTAAGAGGAATGTGAGATGAGAAGAGCACAGTAGATATGTTAGCTATGTTTGCATTAACTCTGAGCTGGGTTGGAATGCCATGATATTACTGCCCAACATTAAGGCTCAATCATCACTGTGATATTTGAAAGGCGGAAGCCATTTCCAGGACTTATCCTCTTAATTAAATACAACCACTTTAGTACATCCACTCCATTTGAAACACAGATAATCCCCCACTCCCACACAGTGTCACCAACCAGCCATCCATTACATCTCGGAAGGCATTCTTGAAAACTCTCTCCAAGGCGAGTTTTTGCAATTCTTCTGAAATTCCCACAAAAGTACACTATGAATTCTTGTGGCCACAACTACCAGTGAAAATCTGCACATAAGGACATTCATATTATAACAATATTCCAAAGGCAATTGCTCGACAGTCATGCACATACAATCTTTCAGACTGTAAACCATAATTCCAGGGTTCCTCCTTTTCCTATTTCCTCCCCTGTCGACCCTCAATATTACACCGATTCATAAAATATTTTAGCAAAATTGCCGGCCCAATGTTTTCATTGCTAACCAAAGATTGTGTTTTTGAATGGTCTTCTTAGTGTAAATAGGCATTTGATTCTATTAAAGAAAAGCTGACAACAACCCCTATCTTACATGGCCCTGACTAGGGACAACCTTTCCATATCCACACTGATGCTTCTAATACAACCATGGGCACTGTCCTTGGACAAAAAGACTCAGAAGATCATATGTATGCAATTTATTTTATCAGCAAAAATATGACTCCCACGGAAAAGAATTACACTACTACGGAAAAAGAGTTTTTGGTTGGTGTGTATGCTTTGAATAAATTTCATCATTAGATCACTGGATATCAAATTTTTGTTTACACTAACCACTCTGCCTTTCGATATTTGATGAACAAACCAGTGGTTGGAGGAAGGCTCATTCGCTGGTTACTCTTGTTGCAAGAATTCAATCTCACTATTATAGATAAGCCTGGGAAATCTAACGTTGTTGCCAACTTTCTTTCCAGAATAAATGTTTCAGGTGATGACAAAGCAGTCCAAGACCAATTTCCTGATGAACACTTGTTTGCTATCTCTACTAAGACTCCCTAGTTTGTTGATCTTGCGAATTATTTAACAACAGGGAAGTTTCTTTTCTATTTTACTCATAAGAAAAGAAGGTGATCGGTTAGAAATATTACAACATATAAATGGTGTAATGGATTCTTATTTAAATGTTTTCCTGACATGGTTCTTCGTAGGTGTGTTCGAGAGGACGAGATACATGACATACTGCGAGCATGTCATGATGAGCCAGGAGGGGGACATTATTCAGTGAAACAAACAATTCACAAGATCCTTGGAGAAGGGTACTATTGGCCTTCCATTCATAAGACTGTCAAAAAGTATGTGTGGCAGTGTGATGCATGCCAACGAATGGGAAAACCTACACTTTCTATGGAAATTCCTCTAAACCCTCAGTTGGTTCTAGGACCATTTGAGAAATGGGGTATTGATTTTGTTGGACCATTTAATCCTCCATCTTTCGGGAAGGAGTATCACTTGGTATTCATGGACTATGTCACCAAATGGGTTGAAGTTCAAGCATTGGCATCTACCAATGAAGATGCTGTTGTTGATTTTCTCTACAACCAGATATTGCTACGATTTAGAGAACCAAGGGCCATTGTATCTGATAAAGGTCCTCAATTTGTTTCAAATATGATTGAAGCTTTCTTAGGAATCTACAGAATCAGGCACCAAAAATCATCACCATATCACCCTTAATCCAATGGGCAAGTGGAGGTAACCAATTAAGAACTTGAGAATATTCTAACTAAGGTGGTTAATGCCGATAGAAAGAATTGGGTACCAAAGCTTCCTAAGGCCGTCTGGGCCTACAACACGACCTGGAAAACAACTATTGGTTTCTCTCCCTATGAGCTGGTCTTTGGGAAGAAGCCACTGTTACCTGTTGAGTTCGAGTTGCACACCTGGCGAACAACGTTGGAAGTTGGGATTGATTTGGATGAAGCACAACATGAATGAGTGTTGCAGTTGAATGAATTAGATGAAATGCGGATGGAGGCACAGCAGCAGACCAAAATTCTACAGCATCAGCGGAAAACTTGGTATGATGCTCACATCAAAAAAGGATATTTCATGAAGGACAGTGGGTTTTACTCTTTGATTCCCACTATCAGCAGTTTAAAGGAAAGTTGCGTATGCGTTGGTTAGGTCCCTATCAGGTAAATCAAGTGTTTGATAATGGCTCTGTTCGATTGATACCGATTGATGGAGACAAATGGACTCTTTAGGTAAATGGGCATAGGCTCCGAGTTTATCACCAACCGCTGGATAGGAAGACTTTCAGCGACGACATTCTGTTACGAAACAGATATGCATGCTGAGGAGGCTCTTTGCCTCTCACGCATGGAGTAATCAATCTTTTGCAAATTCAATAAAGGAAGATGATCCTTCATTTGATCTTCTTCCCTTAGTTAGCAATTTTTATTGTAATTTCCAATAAATGCAGGAATTTTCATTATTTCTACTGTCGCTAATCATGTTTCATCCCAAATTATAGGGCGTAGGAATCTACGGATATTGGCTGACTAAATGTGGCATGGGTAAGTGCATTTTAACTTGCTAATGATATTTCTATGTGAAACATTTCCCCATGTATTCATTTGTCATTATGACACCATCATGAAATGATTGCTATGGTCATTTTGGATCTCTTTCCAAATCTGGCTCTATGAATGACAGCATAAAAGGAGTAATGGCTCATAAATCACCACATGCTTTGATGTGTCACACTCTCCAACGTTAGAGACAGGTGGTGCTTGCTCCTCAACCATGGGATATGTGTCACTGCCACAAAAATCTTAATCTCACACGGGTGGCCGGTCTCATCACTATTTTTTCACCGTCACCTTCGCTTGATGTTGTGCTACCCAAGGAATATGGTGTCATTTGAAATTTAATGCTTCTACAACCGCTTCTTCCCATTGTGGTATGCACATCAATCATGACTGGTTTTATCAGACACTAGACGGGAAGTGGAAGGGATGCTCAGCTCTGGTTTTTCTGCTACCATGTATTTCTCACTTTTTGGCTCAGCATGGGACCGCGAAAGACATCAGAACCTGCTTCACCTGACGCCTTGCTCTGGAATGCTGCCCTTTCGTAGGTATTTCATGATTTTGGATGGTTGGATTTCATTCAACAATTTGAAGGTTTGATGAGGGCATTGTGGAAGAGTTCTTGAATAATTTTGAGTCCACCTATGCTCGCAAGTTGGTGGACGAAGAGTTGAAATTACCAGTCAGGTCATTTCTGACCTGTCTGACCTACCAAACTTCGGTTTAAAGGTTATGACAAATGCCCCTTTGCAAAGTCTGATTGCTCAGTTCCATGACGAAGGAGAGGCACTCTTGGAGGTCATCCTGACTCCATTGGGTGTCCAAAAGGGTGTTAAGCGGACAAGTTTACCTGGAATCTGGGGTGAGATTGCTAAATGGGTCAACAGGTATTTCATATGTGACGGCCAGGCCTCTGTTCTGGGTGGTGATGCACTCAAAATACTCATTCACCTTAAAAAGGGACATGTCAACCAGGCCCTTCGGGTAAATCTACCAGAGTACCTCACAGACTCCATCATTAAAGTATGCCAGAAACATCGGTCCAGTGGAGGCAAGTCCATGATTAAACACCTCGGGTTGATTCATCTGTTGTGTTCACACCAAGTCTTCTTTCGACTGAAGCGGAGGCTCGAGGGAAGTGTTGGTGGTGAAGGGTCCAGGCCAAAGCAATTAAAATCTGGTCTCTCTTCTACACCTCGATCTACCCTTGCATCGGGCCCTTGCCCTTCACATAGCCAAGTAGAGGTAGTTGATGTTCCTGAGCATGCCAACATAGTTGGTACTCCTGAGGGACCATCCCCATCCATTTCTGATTTAAAAGGCAAGTGTCCCATGGCCCCATATTCTTCCAAGCAACCATGGTCCTGGAGGCTTAGCTCATTTTTGCAGACAGGTGGTTTCCAATCGGAGTCCTTGCCTGATGATACCGCCCACATTCAGGAGGGGTTGCATACGGAGGATGACCCGGCCACTCCATCATCTGCTATTCTATCATCTACAGAAATTCACACTGTAACTCTGGAAATGCTTGACACCCAAGTGGCACCTTCTCACAACTATCTAGAGGAAATCACACTGCTAAAATCTCAGTTACAAGGTATGGAAGAAACCACCCTTTTATTACAAGCTGAATTTACACAAAAGACAGTAGAAAAAGTTCAGGAGATTGCTGCCTTGCAGCTTGAAGTAAGTTGTTTAAAGTGACAACGTGATAAGAGTCTAACCCTCTTGAATAGTTTCCAACATTTGTCCCTTCAGGAAAGGGAATTGCGGAAGGAAAATCAAAAATTAAAAAAAGAAAAAGAATCTATGGAAGAGGAAAAACAAAAAGTAACATCTATCTTAGACTCTGTCTGTCCTTTGGCCATCAAACTATTGTCCTGTAGGAAACCCTCCTCAGTCTACAGCATGTATGTCTAAGAACAATTTTATTCTTGGCAGTTATTTCAATTGTGTTCTCAATCCCCTCACGAAATTCCCGATGGCCCTAGTTTTTTATCAATTTACAAGTGCAGTGCTGCTGGAAATTCAAAATTTGCTCTGTGAATTTTATCTACATAACATGATAATGACCAATGTCCCTGATTTCTTGATCAACCTATTTGTGGGTGATTTTCAAATTAAAGCCTTTCAGTCTGTATTGCAGAATCAGATAATTTGGAGGCAGCAAATAGATAGTTTCAATAACACTACTCAGTCCATCGGATTTCACATTCACCCAACTCATCATACAGATGTCACCCTGTGGAAAAACTTTCGATCATTTTACTATCAGGCAGGGGTTGGGGTGAATACTTCTCAGATTTTGCTTCAGTGTGTTATTGATTTTGAAAATTATAGTCAAGAGAATTTTGGGGCTACTTGGCAAGCTTGTGATAGGAGATGGGATACTTTAAGCCTACCTTTGAAACGTAGGGAGGTTATCTCTCCCCAGAATTTGAGCTGGAGCATGCGCAGGGGTGATGCTCTCATCACCATTATCAAACAAACTACAGAGAAAACCAGCAACAATACACTGATGAATGGGCAGGCCTCCAAGTACGGCCTCCACTCCTCTTGAGCCCTCTCACAACCTGGCAGAACAATGCAGCACAGTCCCATGACAGTTTCACTGCCTGGGTGGAAATTACCTCCAATACTCAGGGCTGCAAGAATACCACAAAGTAATATGCTGATCAATTCGAGGAGTATGACATGGCTGAACAACTTGGAAGGTGAGCAGGGCACAGATGAGTTGCATTGGGACATGCAATAGGTAAAGTCAGGGGGAAAATGATGAGTGCATTGTTTGGCTCATTAATATCATTTCTTCAGACCGGAAATACTCTTTGTGATATGACTTATTAGTATATGGGGATGTTTTGTGTAGTCATATCTTAGTAGGTTGATGCATTTTCCTTGCTATTATTTATGAAAACTGTTTATCACATGAACCTCCTACTAACTGTCTTTATGAGATCAAATGTGATGATGTGTGCAGGGAATGATGGAAGTTACTGGTGGATAAGAAGCCCGAGTTCGAAGCATGCGGCTGAAGACTGTTTCCATCGAATTGACCTATTAGCTTGGGCTTGATTCTAACAGCCCATAGGAATCTATGAGTTTTAATTGATATTTGATGAACAATGTTTAATGCCACCTGATATGGTGGATCTTGTAACCAACATTATCTATATGAAGACTTTGTCTTCAGAACTTGAGTACCACTTTTTGATTGTTGAAGAAGATTATCTGCATACTGTTTTGGATTTGTTTTTGATGTGTTATGAATTCATTTTGAAGTTAATGAAAGCCAGGACAATTTTGAGAAACAGAAGTTGTTGATCACTCTATCCCAAGGAAGAGCAAGGGCCCACTCAACCGAGGAGATACAAGGTTACTTTGAGTTCATGCATACAGTCCTTCGATTAGTTTTACTGCAATTATCATTTGATGAGTTTTACATGCATGCTTTGATTAACTATCTCTGCTTTCTCCATTACCACTTTTGCTTAGAATAGATGCTTTTGTTATGCAAATCTAGTTCATGAATAGTCTTGCTTTCTGCTAAAAATTCCATTTATTCAGTTGTGATTTAATTTGTTAAGAATAAGTGTGTGCGTATTTTATTTTACAGTAGAAGATTAGTTGCTAAAATTCCTTTCATTGCACATAGTTGAATTCCGTAGACTTGTATTTAATTTCCGTAGATTTTAACTGCACTTCTGTAGAATAGTCACTAAAACTAAGCAACCCCCAACAGACTCAACGTATAACTGGTTCTCCTAGACTCCATTGCATATTGCCTAGGACACAGCCCTGGTTTAGAATGACACTGACAAAGATTATGTCAATTAAATGATTGGAAGAATACAACGACCCATGATTTTTGGCGCTGTTACTGGGGACAATAACCATAAGCTCCATTAATTTATTCTATATGCTATGGGTGTTAATGGAGTTCATATAGGAAACCAGTAGTTCTCTCGGACCTCAATTTAAACCAACCAACCTGGATGCATAGGTCACAAGATAACCAAGGGAGATTTATAGCACGTAATATTCAACAAATCTCTTTAGACACTTCACAAGAGAGAAACACTGAGAGTGATACAGATTCCAATTCAATGCCTAGAACCTTTTCTGAGCATTCTGTATCCTCTTCACATCGTTCTGCAATGGGGGATCTTGGGAATGCTGAAGACCAACCTTTAGGATGAACCTTTACATACCCCATTGTCCTCGATGCAGATGAGGATGCACCCATGAAAAACATCTCACCATCCATCCTACCCCTCTTTTGAGGAATGGCCAAAGAAGACCCTGATAAGTTTCTCTTTGAATTTAAAATCCTGTGCCAGACATATGACTACCAAACTGACAATAAAAAACTCAAACTATTTCCCTCCACTCTCAAAGATTCTGCTATGAGATGGTTTATGGGGTTACCATCTAACTCCATTAATTCCTGGGAAGCCATGGAAACAACCTTCTTGGATAAATACCAAGACTATTGTAGAGGAAGGGATAGGAAGGAAGAGTTCTTCCAAATACGGAAAAAGGAAGATGAGAATCTAGAGGATTATCTGGATAGATTCCTCTTTCTCCATAAACACAGTGGGTATGAGTTACATGCAGACATCACTAAAATAGTCTTTCTGAAAGGACTGGATGAGGAAACCAAGGATTCTCTCCATCTCATGGGAGGTGGAGATGTACATAAGCTCACCATGGAACAAATTACTAAGCTATGTAGAAGATATTCTAGAACACGTGGAGGAATATGAAGGAAACAAACATCCAAGTCTTTGGGTACCTCTGAACTTCTAGAAGAAATGGCCAACATGAAAACATACATTCTACTACAATTAACATCTAGTATAGATGGACTCAAGGCAAAAGCCACCCCTGCTAAAGAACCATTGGACATGTATTGCCCTAAATGTCGAGAAGAGACACCCCTTGAGAGAATGTCCTTTGGATGTCACAGATAT
Source organism: Taxus chinensis (assembly GCA_019776745.2). Taxonomy (NCBI): domain Eukaryota; kingdom Viridiplantae; phylum Streptophyta; class Pinopsida; order Cupressales; family Taxaceae; genus Taxus; species Taxus chinensis. Next base: position 156,534,549 of record CM034156.1, read on the forward strand.
GTGCTTAATCTACAAAGTTACTAACCATGACACTAAGCATTGCACACTTCTACCACAATTGAAGGGAGGTTTGAATGACATCTCTCAAACAAGTGTTGAATTAAATTTTGTCCAAAGACCAAACAATCAGGGTGGGTTCCCATCTAGACCAACTCAGAATCCCTGGAGAATGCCATGGCCAAATCAAGCCTCTCAGTCTTCTTGGGGACAACCTGAATGGGAAAACTCAAACTGGATGGCTTATCCATATCCACCACCTTGGACAAATCCCTACACTGATCTGGGTTGGGTTCCACCACTTGCAGCCAATCCTTGGCACAATCAACAGTGGGGTCCTCAACAAAATTTTAGCCAAAATGAGTCCTGGGCACCACCACAAAATGGTAATCAACAACGCAGGTTCCAGTAGCCACAACAAGCTTTAATGCCTCCACCTCAAGCCTACCAAAATCAAGGACAAGCAACACAAACACAACTTCCGGCTCAGCCTGTATCCAATCCTAAAAATCAACAGACAACTTCGATTGATGACACAGACGCAGGTAACATCTTGCAGGATAACACTATTGGTAATTTACGATTACAATTTGTAAAAATATTGAACCCTCCTGTTGTTATCACAGAACTGCCTGATGATGTCGATAAGGAAGAAAAACTTGAGGGTAACACTAGTTCTTCACCAATGCCAGATAAACAGGATGATCAAATACCCAAACAAACTACAACCCCTTTTCCTGAGTGATTACAGGACACTCGAATTGCAGATGAAACAAAACTAGTTCAGGAATTGAAAAAAGTACATATTGAGGTTCCACTACTGCATGTAATAAGGGACATCCCTGAACTAAACCAAACCATTAGAAATGAATGTATAAAGACACCAGGAAGAAAAAAGAAATACCCAAAGACTGTCAGAGTCGAAGGGAATTTGGCTGATTTAGTTGCTGGCACCCTTATCTCACCAAAATATGGGGATCCTGGGAGCCCTGTCATTACTATTTGTATAAACAACCAGTCAATATCTAATGTTTTGGTGGATCTTGGTGCTACTATTAATGTCATCACAACAGAAATGTTTAACCTACTATCCTTGACAGGACTTCAACCAACCAACACTATTTTGCTAGTTAGCAGATCAATCCATTGCTGTACCTGATGGTGTGGTTGAAGGTATAATGGTCACTATTGAATCACGGGAGTACCCAGTTGATTTCATGGTTTTGCAGCCTAAAGCTTGGAAGTTGGGATACCCAGCCATCTTGGGAAGACCTTGGATGGCTATGGTTGCTGCTTACATTGACTGTAGGTCAGGCAACATGACAATTCTAAATGGGAAGAAATCCAAACACATTTCATTATATCCTCTTGCCCAGCCTTATACGAACAATTGTGACCAGGTATGGGTGGATTCTTTGGATGCTAACTCTTTGAGTTCTTCTTTTCTGGCCACTATTGTAGTACACAATCATATGATGGAAGCTGTAGAGCCATATGCGTTGACTGATTCTAAGGACTCTGCAACTACGGAAATCAGCACTACTGCTACGGAATTAGGAATATCGGCATTAGACATTACCTCTGCTGAGTCTGGTAGGAAACTCTATGCTTATAATTCTGAACATTTAGTTCCTGATTTTTATTGTCCTTTAACCAAGGTTTTGTCTTTTGATAACATATCCATCCTACACATGCTTCAGCCCCATGTTTGCCACATTGAACTCTTTTATCACTAGTACAGAGCTTGCTCTTGCGAATAATACTAAGCAGGTGTTTGTCAGTATGGGTAGAGAGTTAACTATAGGAAGTAACTTGGGGGTCAATCAAGAAGCTAGGGTGCTTGAGGTTCTGAAGAAACATTCTTATGCTTTTGCTTAGGATTACACTGATATGAAAGGAACTCATCCTAGCATCTATACACATCATATTTACACCGATGACATCAAACCTATAAGGCAAGTCACAACAAAGAATAAATCCAACATTGAGAGACATAGTTAAAACTGAGATCGAAAAGATCCTAAAGGTAGGTTTCATCTATCCTATATCTGATAGTTAGTGGGTTTCCCCCATTAGTTATTATTCCCAAGAAGAATGGTAAGTGGCGAATATGTGTTGATTACAGGGAACTTAACAAAGCCACCAAGAAAGATTATTTTCCCCGTGCCTTTCACTGACCAAGTCCTGGACAATTTGGCTGGAAAGAAATATTTCTCTTTCTTGGATGGGTTTAGTGGGAATAATCAAATTAGTATTGCCCCTGCTGATCAGGATAAGACTACTTTTACGTGCCCTTGGGGTACATTCGCTTATAGAGTCTTACCTTTTGGGCTTTGTAATGCCCCCACTACATTTAAGCGAGCAATCTTGGCCATTTTTGCAAATCTTGCTAACGACTGTGTTGAGGTTTACATGGATGATTTCACTATCCATGGATCCACTTTTAAAGAATCTTTGAGTAATATTGATAAAGTACTCAGTTGATGTGAACAACACCAACTATCTCTAAGTCATGAAAAATGTCTAATGATGGTTGATCAAGGAATTGTCTTCAGTCACCATGTTTCAGCCCAAGGTATACAGGTGGATCCAAAAAAGATATCAGTCATAACCCAATTACCTACACCAGCTTATCAGACTGACATCAAAAGTTTCCTTGGCCATGCAGGTTATTACTGCCGATTCATAAAAGATTTTAACTAAAGATTGTGTTTTTGAATGGTCTTCTCAGTGTCAATAGGCATTTGATTCTATCAAAGAAAAGCTAACAATAGCCCCTGTCTTACGTGGCCCTGACTGGGGAAAACATTTCCATATCCACACTGATGCTTTTAATACAGCCATGCGCACTGTCCTTGGACAAAAAGACTCAGAAGATCATATGTATGCAATTTATTTTATCAGCAAAAATTTGACTCCTACGGAAAAGAATTACACTACTACGGAAAAAGAGTTTTTGGCTATTGTGTATGCTTTGAACAAATTTTGTCATTACATCACTGGATATAAAAATTTTGTTTACACTGACCACTCTGCCATTCGATATTTGATGAACAAACCAGTGGTTAGGGGAAGGCTCATTCACTGGATACACTTGTTGCGAGAATTCAATCTCACTATTATAAATAAGCCTAGGAAATCTAACGTTGTTACTGACTTTATTTCCAGAATAAATGTTTCAGGTGATGACAAAGCAGTCCAAGACCAATTTCCCGATGAACACTTGTTTGCTATCTCTACTAAGACTCCCTGGTTCGCTGATCTCGTGAATTATTTAACAACATGGAAGTTTCCTGCCTATTTTACTTATAAGGAAAGAAGGCGATTGGTTAAAAATAGTGCAACATATAAATGGTGTAACGGATTCTTATTTAAATGTTGTCCTGACATGGTTCTTCGTAGGTGTGTTCGAGAGGATGAGGTACATGACATACTGCGAGCATGTCATGATGAGCCAGGAGGGGGACATTATTCAGTGAAACGAACAATTCACAAGATCCCTGGAGCAGGATACTATTGTCCTTCCCTCCATAAGACTATCAAAAAGTATGTGTGGCAGTGTGATGCATGCCAATGAATGGGAAAACCTACACTTTCTACGGAAATGCCTCTTAACCCTCAGTTGGTTCTAGGACCATTTGAGAAATGGGGTATTGATTTTGTTGGACCATTTGATCCCCCATCTTTCAGGAAGGAGTATCTCTTGGTATGCATGGACTATGTCACCAATTGGGCTAAAGTTCAATCATTGACATCTGCCAATGAAGATGTTGTTGCTGATTTTCTCTACAATTGGATATTGCAACGATTTGGAGCACCAAGGGCCATTATATCTGATCAAGGTCCTCAATTTGTTTCAAATATGATTGAAGCTTTCTTAGGAATCTATAGAATCAGGCACCGAAAATCATCACCATATAACCCCCAATCCAATGGGCAAGTGGAGGTAACCAATCGAGAACTCGAGAATATTCTAACTAAGGTGGTCAATGATGATAGAAAGAATTGGGTACCAAAGCTTCCTGAAGCCGTCTGGGCCTACAACACGACCTGGAAAACAAATACTGGTTTCTCTCCCTATGAGCTGGTCTTTGGAAAGAATCCATTGTTACATGTTGAGTTTGAGTTGCGCACCTGGCGAACAACGTTGGAAGTTGGGATTGATTTGGATGAAGCACAGTGTGAACGAGTGTTGCAGTTGAATGAATTAGATGAAATGTGGATGGAGGCACATCAGTAGACCGAAATTCTATAGCATCAGTAGAAAACTTGGCATGATGCTCACATAAAAAAAAAGGATATTTCATGAAGGACAGTGGATTTTACTCTTTGATTCCCGCTATTAACAATTTAAAGGCAAGTTGCGTAGGCATTGGTTAGGTCCCTATCAGGTAAATCAAGTGTTTGATAATGACTCTGTTTGATTAATACCGATTGATGGAGACAAATAAACTCTTTTGGTGAATGGGCATAGGCTCTGAGTTTATCACCAACCACTAGATAAGAAGACTTTGAATGACGACATTCTGTTACGAACAGATATGCATGCTGAGGAGGCTCTTTTCCTCTCACGCATGAAGTAATCAATCTCTTGCAAATTCAATAAAGGAAGATGATACTTCATTCGATCTTCTTCCCTTAGTTAACAATTTTTATTGTAATTTCCAATAAATGGAGGAATTTTCATTATTTCTACTCCTGCTAATCATGTTTCATCCCAAATTGTAGGGCGTAGGAATCTATGAATATCGGTTGACTAAATGTGGCATGGGTAGGTGCATTTTAACTTGCTAATAATATTTCTATGTGAAACATTTCCCCATGTATTCATTTGTCATTATGACACCATCATGAAATGATTGCTATGGTCATTCTGGATCTCTTTTCAAATCTGGCTCTATGAATGACGACATAAAAAGAGTAATGGCTCATAAATCACCACATGCTTTGATGTGTCGCAATCTCCAACATCAGGACAGGTGGCGCTTACTCCTCAACCATGGGAAATGTGCCGCCACAAAATATTAATCTCATACGGGTGGCTAGTCTCATCATTATTTTTTTTCCGTCACCTTCGCTTGATGTTGCACTACCTAAGGAATATGGTGTCATTTGAAATTTATTGCTTCTGCAACCTCTTCTTCCTGTTGTGGTATGCACATCAATCATGACTGGTTTTATTAGACACTAGACGGGAAGTAGAAGGAATGCTCTGCTCTGGTTTTTCCACTATAGTGTATTTCTCACTTTTTGGCTCAGCATGGGACTGCGAAAGACATCAGAACCTGCTTCACTTGACGCCTTACTCTGGAATGCTGCCCTTTCGCAGGTATTTCATGATTTTGGATGGTTGGATTTCATTCGGCAATTTGAAGGGTTTGATGAGGGCATTGTGGAAGAGTTCTTGAATAATTTTGAGTCCACCTGTTCGTAAGTTGGTGGACAGAGAGTTGAAATTACCGGTTAGGTCATTTCTAACCTTTATGACTTGCCAAACTTCGGTTTAAAGGTTATGACGAATTCCACTTTGCAAAGTCTGATTGCTCAGTTCCACGATGAAGGAGAGGTACTCCCAAAGGTCATCTTGATTCCATTGGGTGTCTAGAAGGGTGTTAAGCAGACAAGTTTACCTGGAATCTAGGGTGAGATTGCGAAATGGGTCAACCATTATTTTTATGCGATGGCCAGGCCTCTGTTCTGGGTGGTGATGCACTCAACATACTCATTCACCTTAAAAAGGGACATGTCAACCAAGCCCTTTAAGTAAATTTGCAAGATTACCTCGTAGACTCCATCATTAAAGTATGCCAGAAACATCGTTCAAGTGGAGGCAAGTCCATGATTAAGCACCCCAGGTTGATTCATCTGTTGTGTTCACACCAAGTCTTCTTTCAACTAAAGCGGAGGCTTGAGGGATGTGTTGGTGGCGAAGGGTCTAGGCCAAAGAAATTAAAATCTGGTCTCTCTTCTGCACCTCGGTCTACCCTTGCATCGGGCCTTGCCCTTCACATAGCCAAACAGAGGCAGCTGATGTTCCTGAGCATACCGACACAGTTGGTACTCTCGAGGGACCATCCCCATCCATTTCTGATTCAAAAGGCAAGTGTCCCATGGCCCCATCTTCTTCCAAGCAACCACGGTCTTGGTGGCTTAGCTCATTTTTGCAGACAGGCAATTTCCAATTGGAGTCCTTTCCTAATGATACTGCCCACATTCGAGAGGAACTACATACAGAGGATGACCCGGCTGCTCCATCATCTGTTGTTCCGTCATCTATGAAAATTCACACTGTAACTCCATAAATTCTTGACACCCAAGTGGCGCCTTCTCACAACTATCTAGAGGAAATCACACTGCTAAAATCTCAGTTACAAGGTATGGAAGAAACCACCCTTTTATTGCAAGCTGAATTTACACAAAAGACAGTACAAAAAATTCAGGAGATTGCTGCTCTGCAGCTTGAAGTAAGTTGTTTAAAGTGATAGCGTGATAAGAGTCTTACCCTCTTGAATAGTTTCTAACAGCTGTCCCTTCAGGAAAGGGAATTGCGGAAGGAAAAAAAAAAAAAGAATCTATGGAAGAGGAAAAATAAAAAGTAACATCTATCTTAGACTCTGTCTGTCCTTTGGCCATCAAACTACTGTTCTATAGGAAACCCTCCTAAGTCTACAACATGTATGTCCAAGAACAATTTTATTCTTGGCAGTTATTTCAATTGTGTTCTCAAGCCCCTCACGAAATTCCCAATGGCCCTAGTTTTTTTGTCAGTTTACAAGTGCAGTGCTCCAGAAATTCAAAATTTGCTCTATAATTTTATCTAAATAACATGATAGTGACCAATGTCCCTGATTTCTTGATCAACCTATTTGTGGGTGATTTTCAAATTAAAGCATTTCAGTTTGTATTACGGAATCAAATAATTTGGAGGCAACAAACAGACAGTTTCAATAACACTGCTCAATCCATCGGATTCACATTCACCCAACTCATCATACAGATGTTGCCCTGCGGACACACTTTCGATCATATTACTATCAGGTAGGGGTTGGGGTGAATACTTCTCAGATTTTGCTTCAGTGTGTTATTGATTTTGAAAATTATAGTCAGGAGAATTTTGGGGCTGCTTGGCAAGCCTGTGATAGGAGATGGGATACTTTAAGCCTACCTTTGAAACGTAGGGAGGTTCTATCTCCCCAGAATTTGAGCTAGAGAATGCGCAGGGGTGATGCTCTCATCACCATTATGAATAGGTTAAAGATTTGAAATCCATCCACATTACTTTATTCTTGTAGCACTTTGTAGTCCCCCTTCTCAATTCTAAGCTCGAATAATTATAGGGAAACATGGGATGCACAAATAATCATCAATGATTGAGCCCCTCCAATGGTAAGTCACATGAGCGACAAGTATATTTTATCTAGTAAATGATTTTTTTTTCTCTTTTCTTATGGTGTTAAGGCCATTGATTGAACGATGTTTAATTTAGTAGATAAGACATAGAAATGAATGGAAATAAAAAGGTACAAATCAAATACTTGAGTTTCCAATACATATTTGACAAACCAAATTATTTCTACCCAAAAAATATATGTTATATGTGCTCCACTCTATCATATTGACATAGTTCACACTATTCATGTGAGTGTAATTTGCACTTAAAAGGGCCAAAATAAAAAAATGGGGAAATTACAATTGGTTCCAAGTTTGCAACCCAAATGGTCTACTATGTAACCTAAGTTAGTAAAAAAACCATACTTATGTTTCAGACCAAGCATGTGGTCACATTAACTGCATGTGTGTGCATCATCAAATATTGAAAAAACTAAGTATTACTTTATGTTTTTATTTAATGCACATTGGTAAAAGGTTTATTTTTTATTCATTAAATAGAAATTTTTGTATACTAGCAATAATACTATTTGGTGAATGTCTATTTGTCTACCACGTAGGTAATTTTTTAATTTATATTTATATATGAATGAATTTATACATTAATTTATATGAAAAAACAATGTCATGTTCAAAATACACAATTTTTGTGGATTATGCATGGAACGTATGCCTAAAAATAACAATACTGGAAGGTTGTTTGCTCTTTGCTATGACAATGTATCCATATCTTTCTTTGTTAAAGAGTATTCGACCTCCTTGTCACTTGTCAACACTCCAATGAACCTGGCTCCACCAGATCATTGGAAACCTTAAATTTCCCTCCACATAGTCCATTTCGATCTTAGGAAAAAAATTTTACATGCCCCGACAAAAAATACATAACTACCTTCAGATTTCAGATTTCACGCGTGTGGTACAAAAATGTAATGGCAAGTTAAAGCAAACGAAGATTTAATGCACATCGGTAAAAGGTTTATTATTTAATCATTAAATGGAATTTTTTGTATACCAACAATAATACTATTTAGTGAAATTTATTTGTCTACCACCTACGTAAATTTTAATATATATTTATTTACCAAAGAATTTGTACATTAATTTATATGAAAAATTGTCATGTTTAAAATACATAATGTCTGTGGATTATGCTTAGAACATATGCCTAAAAAATAACAAGACCACACGGTTGTTCGCTCTTTGCTATGACAACGTATCCATCTATGTCTATGTAAAAGAGTATTCAACAATCTTGTCATTTGTTAACACTCCAATCAACCTGACTCTCCAGCTCATTGGACACGTTATATTTTCCCTCCACATATTCCAGTCTCAGCTCTATACGCAAATCTAAGATTTCACACGCGTGGTACAAATATGTAGTGGTAAGTTAAAGAAAATGAATACTTACAGACAAAATTCATTTTTGGTAAGGTTGGCATGGTTCTCCAATTCAATGGCCGGAAAGTTTGTCTGTGCATATTGATGAAAAAATTTGAAGGACATTTTCTCAACAAGTAACTAACGCGAAGCAAAATTAAAAATTATACGTCATTGACGCTGACTCATCATAGTGTCAGAGCAGGGTAGGTTCCATCGATATACAATCTAATTGGAACAAACCTTTGGCATTTAGACGTCTTAGACTCCCACTGCGCATTTGTAGTTATAGTGAAATTTAAGATCTAAATGAAATCAAATGTAATATTAACTTTGCCCCTAAGAATTCGGTCCAACTTTGCAAGGATCATGGAGTACATCAAACCGTGTTCTTATTACGCCAAAATGCGTGATTATAGGGAGAAATCCCTGGGACTGTCACAACAATATTTAATCCACACCATCCTCCGTATCAACCTCCACGTCCCTATAAAAAATCTTCACCGTTCACATCGTCGTCCTTGAAGCGGCGTTTGGCCTGAGATTTCGTGGAGGCGGTGTCGCTGGCGGCTGAAAGAGACGTCTGGAGCACGCGCGTTGAGATTTTGTTTCAGGCTGCTACTAATTTTCTACGCGCATGTGTTGGTTTGTAATTGTCAGCGAAGTGTTTTGTCTGAGATTATTTGTAGGTGTCAGCGAAGAGGTTTGACCCGTTTGGGCTATCCGGTTCAATTATGTACTGTTGTCGCCTACTTTGCACGGCCGTGGGTTTTGATTGATCGCTTTCAATCTACGGATCACCGTGCCTTTTTTAACAAAGAATCCTTCTCATCCGTGTGCCGTTCAAGTCTTTTCGTTTAGCTTTCCCGCTGACGTGTTCGTTTTTAGACCGGTCAAAATTTTCCCATAAATTTGGCATGCACAGTGTACAAAGGTTTACGGTAAGTTATGAGCGCTGTCCATGAGTAGAATAAAGCTATAGCCGGTCACTGTTCAATTTTGCAGGGCTCCCCATATTTTAATTTGACACGATAAGTTAAGTTTAATAGATAAATGAAAAATATTTATTTCTTTTAATAATACATTTGATTAATTTAAATAAAATAATTATAAAAAATTGGTAAAATTAGTAAATATATAACAATTAATAATAATTTTGAAATTTATTTAAATTAAATAATTAAAATAGTCAATTTACAAAATAAATAAGGGAATTCCAAACATGATTTTTTAGAGATTTATCTCTTTTCCTAGTGATTTGGTGAATGATTTGTTTGAAGTGAGTGAAGAGTTTTTTAAAATAGAAAATAGAAACCTCGTATGCATGAAGTTTGTTTATGTAATTATTATTTAATATTTTATTTATTAAAATTAATTTTAAATATTATAAAACTTACCTTGGCATACAATTTACATGAGAAGTTATTTTTTTAGTTAACCCTTCAAATGAAAATTTATAATATTTTTAATGCCTTTCGTATTGAAGTGTAATATTAAATTTCAATTTTTTTTAAAGTATAAATTTCTAATCACCCTTCTATGAGAAGCTAAAATCCATTTGAAGGGCATTGACAACTTCAAAATTGATCCCTGGAGCCAGTAATATTAATTGATGTCTTTTATAGTGTTTAGAGGAAGGATTCGTTTGTTTTTTGCTTTCCTAGTATTACTCTGAAACTTGAAAAAACATCTCGACCGTAGAGGCCTCAAATTTATTACGTTAAAAAATGTGCTTACAAGAAGAAATCCCACGTGCTCTTTTAATCCTCACCATCCACTTCCTCGTCTATATTAACGTCTGGATGTCTGTATCAAATTCATCAACTTCCACGCCCGTATAAAGTTCTCTTGAGATTATAAATAGTAGAGGATTCGAGAAAATTGAAATAAAATGGGGTACACCCTTTGATTTAAGTTTTCATTAGTCTTCCAAAAATACTTGTTATGCCCATCATTTTCAGCTCAATAACCTCATCCTTAGCAACAATTTTTTCATCATATAAGGCAGCGATGGATCTACCTATCCCTCACGCACGTTCGCGGGGGGAATATTTAATTAAAAAGACTCAAAATTATGAATAACCAGTGCTGTGGCAGAGTGGTGGGCCTCCTGACTTGTATTTTGCAGGTCGCGAGTTCAAATCTTCCTATCTCTCTGCAAACGTGTGTGAGAGATAGGCTCAGCCGACAGCGATTACATTTTCTTTTTTTCGGTTTCAACATAATGTTCTTCATCTATCACACTTTACTTTTCATTATTCTTCTGCAGAATGGCTTGTCAATTTCTTCACTAGAGAATTCACCATTAATTTTTTTATAATTTCAATGCCAAGCTTTCTATTAGTTTTTTGTGGTCACTTCTCTCACAATTTTTCCTGAATTTTCTTTTCCACCCGTTCTCTTTTCCAAATTATTGTTTCACCTTCTTTTACAAATCTGAGTTTGCTGCGTTTGCCACATGAGGGTCTTCTTTCCGTGTGATGCTCCAATTTAATGAAACTTCTGAAGAATCTTCACAGTTCACTTCATGTCTAGATCTTTACCATCCCTTACTCAAGCGTCCATTTCTTTTGCAGTTTGCTTCACGTATCAATGTTTAACATTGGTTGCTCAATCCTCCATTTTGGGCGAATAACTTTGATGGATAAAGAAAATTAGTCTAGGTGCAAAAGACAAGTGATTTTTATAAATGATTTAAACAGTCAATTTACAAAATAAATAAGGGAATTCTAAACATGATTTACAAGCTAACAAAAGTTAAAATAGAATATCATTATTTTGAAAATAGAAAGAGGGAATTCTAAATAAGATTTACAAGCTACCAAAAGCTAAAACAACTATTTTGAAAATAAAAAGAGCAAGTTAATTGCTTATTTTATAGAGATTTATCCTTTTTCCTAGTGATTTGGTGAATGATTTGTTTGAAGTGAGTGAAGATTTTTTTTAAACAGAAAATAGAAACTTCGTACGTATGAAGTTTGTTTCTGTAATAATTATTTAATATTTTATTTATTAAAATTAATTTTATAAATTATAAAAACTAACTTAGCATACAATTTACAGAAGAAGTTATTTTTTTAGTTAACCCTTCTAATGAAAATTTATAATATTTTAATGCCTTTTCGTATTGAAGTGTAATATTAAATTTCAATATTTTTTAAAGTATAAATTTCTAATCACCCTTCTATGACAAGCTAAAATCTGTTTGAAGCGCATTGATGACTTCAAAATTGATCCCTGTACCCAGTAATATTAATTGATGTCTTTTATGATGTTTAGAGGAAGGATCCATTTGTTTTCTGCTTTTTCAATGCTACTACAAAACTTGAAAAAACATCTCGACCATAGAGGCCTCAAATTTATTACGTTGAAAAATGTGCTTACAAGAAGAAATACCGCGAGCTCTGACAACATCTTTTAATCCTCACCGCCCACTTCCTTGTCTATATCAACATCCATGTCTGTATCAAACTCATCAACTTCTACACCTGTGTAAAGTTCTCTTGAGATTATAAATAGTAGAGGATTCGAGAAAATTGAAATAAATTGGGGTACACCCTTTGATTTGAAAGTTTTCATTAGTCTTCACAAAATCCTTGTTGTGTCCATCATTTTCAGCTCAATAACCTCATCCTTAGCTTCAACTTTTTCATCATATAAGGCAGCGGTTACGTTTTCTTTTTTCGGTTTCAACATAATGTTCTTCATCTGTCACACTTTGATTTTCATTATTCTTCTATAGAATGGCTCGTCAATTTCTTCTCCAAAGAATTCACCATTAAATTATTTATAATTTCAATGTTAAGCTTTCTGTTAGATTTTTGTGGTCACTTCTCTCGCAATTCTTCCTGAATTTTATTTTGTACCCTTTCTCTTTTCCAAATTCTTGTTTCACCTTCTTTTTAAAATTTGAAATTGCTGCGTTTGCCACATGAGGGTCTTCTTTCTGTGTGATGCTCCAATTTTACGAAACTTCAGAAGAATCTTTACAGTTCACTTCATGTCTAGATCTTTACCATCACTTACTCAAGCGTGCATTTCTTTTACAGTTTGCTTCACGTATAGATCTTTAACATTGGTTGCTCAAGCCTCCCTTTTGGGTGAATAACTTTGATGGATAAAGAAAATTAGTCTAGGTGCAAGTGACAAGTGTTTTTTACATTATTTTCCAAGACTTTGGCATCCAACCTTTCCTTTTCCGTGAAGCCAATTAAAAGTTTGCTTCAATGAAAGATTACTAGCAAAAATAAGCTTATAATTTTTGTCCCTAAACATGTAGATTTCCTTAGCTTAAGAGCCTCACAATTGTTATGTGTTACAAATATGCGTTGTGTGCATTACAAATTTCTATTTTTATTAAGTAAATAAATTTTATACCTCTATATTGCTGAGGGAAACTATTTGTGTATCATGTGCTTAAAGTTTATGTTCGGAAGGGTTGAATAATGACATTGAACTTCCATATTAATTTCCATACTATTTGATTGATTGGTTAGGCATGTTTGCCCATGTAAAAGTGATGCATCATCATAGTATTTGTAAAAACCTATTTAAGGGTATGTCATAAGGTACACCGAATTTTATGGAAAAGGTTCAAACTTTGTCACATTTTATCCTTACCAAATATGAACTCAAACATTATCCATTATTTTTGCATGGTATATTTTTGACATGATTTTGCATTGTTTTATTAACACGTGAATATATATATATATATATATATATATATATATATATATATATATTTATTTATTGAAAGAAGAGGAAGGAAACTCTCTCCATTCTATCTCTCTGACATATGTATGCACTTTTTAAGAAAATTAAAATGATAAAAAATTCATTTTCTTGAATTTTAGGATTTTTATTCCCAACTTTATCAATTGGTGAACTTGAACCGAACTTTATCCTCATCAAACATGAACATGAACTCAAACTCAAACCCAAACTTGAACCTTGTCACTTAACTCGGACTCGAACTCAAACTCAATCCTTGCGACTTAGCTACAAGGTTCAACATAAAACAAACAATTAAGGAAATCAATTTTTAACAAAAAACAAACAGTTAAGGCAATCAAGGTTTAACAGAAGTTTGAGACAGTTAAGGTGATTGGGTAAGTGTAGCAATTTGGGGGACTAAAAGCTGGACATCAAATCTCAAATTTTACGAAATGTGATTGCGGTTTTACAAACCATGATTGCGGTCTGTTTTGTCAAGTTCGGGAAATTCTTGAACCTAAGACCGCGATCGCGGTCTGTTTTGTTAGGTTTGGGAAATTCTCAAACGTAAGACCACAATCGTGGTTTAAAACCATGATTGCGGTCCTCTAATACCAAAAAAATAGTCGCGACCCTCATTTTTCCCAACCATTTTCTCCAAACCGTGCATTTTTTCCATTGTTGACACTCGCGCTTTGCATTACCCTTCTAAATTACCATTGTTTCTTCTGAATCTTGATAATTTACATGATGCCTCCGAGACAAAGAGGTAAGCCCTCTTTTTTTAATTAATTTTCTTGCATTGTTGGTTTTTTTTGTGGTTTTCATGGGTTTATCAATCTTTTTTTATGTATAATTTTTTTGTTAATTACTCGGTAAGCTGTTAATCCTCCAATTTCTCCAAACGTTCCTCCACTTCCTCAATACCCTCCAAATATTCCTCTACCACCTATAAACCCTCCTCTGAACATTCCTTCGCGTTATGTGGTTCCTACCATCGCCATGGAACCACTAGAAACCCAAGGTCATATCATTACAAATCCAAGCCGCGTGATTCTAGCCAACACACTTTAAATAGTTATTGGAGAATTTGAATCTACAACAAACCAAATAAATAGATGGAATACTTTTAGAGCTGATTGTAGGCATTGGTATGTAGACAAATTATCACATGTAGTCGTGAAATACAAAAAATTGGATAAGGCCACATTTGTGCACTATTTATAGGTCACCCCAGAACCAATTCTCCCTCGCGACTAATTGCAACCGATTTCCTATCCATTGGTGTTGTGATGATCGGATTAAGAATAATGTTTGCGACTAATGGTGGATGGTTTTTAATTATCCACCATGTAATAACAATGAGGTTCCTCTTTATTTTTTTAAAGAAATTGTATTGTGTGTTTGTGCTTGATGAGTTCCCCCAATTATTTTGACTTTTATGGGTTTTACAGTCAAGGACATGGCTCTGCAAAGACTAGACCTGATGTACGTATTGTAGTTGGTCAACCTAGGATACCACATGCCCAAAAACCCCCACAACCTTGAGTTATCCCTCCTACAATGAAGGAGGTTGTAGAGATCAACACACTGCATGCATTGAGGTCTCTCAATGACACTCTAACCCAACATAGTAGTTAGATTACATTTAGTGATGGTTGTGGAGGTGTCTGTTCTAGCACACCACACCACTGCGGGTCATGTGGTGCCATATGAACTGCGGGTGAGACATCCTTTGCTGGGTCACATGATCTCTTTTTTACAGATGAGATGATGAAAGCTATTTTTGGAAGTGATGTAAATGTCCATGATCTTTCACAAGTATATTTCACATAAATTATAATTATATATATATATATATATATATGTTGATTTCATTTGAGATTTTAATATATATACTTGATTACGCCAAAATTTTATAAAAACTAATATATCTCTTATTTTCAACATCAAGATCCAATCAAGGACACATCCAGTGTGGACATCCTAGCTAGTGTAACCCGTGTTACAGTGTGTGTAGATGTAAATTTTAAGTTTCTTGCATTTCTAAGTTCATTTGATTGCACGTTTATTATTAAATAAACATTAATGTTCATATATGTGTTTCACATGTAGATACATATTAATATGTTTATCTTTTTGGAGTAGGAGCTAGGTCAGACATCATCTATTGTGTGCACTAAGGCTACTAGCATGCCTCACGTTACCTTTACCCAAATTAGTTTCATATATTTTACTAGTTAATGTTCAATATTGTTTAAATATTATTAACATATATATCTATCAGTGTTTTATAATTTAATATATATGCGTGAACCTTAGTTCCTTACACCATTCTCTTGGATAGTTTTCAATTAATGTTGATCTACATGTTGTTTGTACATCTTATGAATACCGCATAAACTCCTCCCTTTATGCAGATTGTGGAGGTTGTTGTTGATGTTGCCATAACATCTATAGATCCACTCATATAGGTACAATTTTTCAAATTTATTAAATTTTGGATGAATTTTTTCTTATTAAATGTATAATATCAAATTGTACATGAAATATTTAATTTGAACTATTTATTTGTATACAGCCTGGTACGATTTAGAGTGCACTTCCACAACCCCTCGATAGTCCCCCTTGCTAGTCTACACTTGACCCTATAGAGCATCAAGGATAGATTTATAGGGATAATGAGATTACGGTATTATTTCACATGCATTAAAATTTCTAAGTTTATAAATTATGAATGTATTTTCAATATATCCACTTCTTTAAAAAATTGGGTTTTAAAAACTTGATGTTTATGAATGTGCAGGCTAAGTTGCAGGGATTTGACACACCTAGGATCAGATGGACGAAATTTGTAGTCCCATCTCCTTCCACTACATCTACAAGTTGTGGACATCCTTCTACTAGCAAGGCCAAGAGAGGGAGGATGTTTTATGATTCTTCATAGGATGTATAGATATATATTCCATCTGGACATGTGATACCTACATTTTATGTATTCCTATATATGATCTTATGTTGGACATTCTATGGAGACGTGTATACATTCTTATGAGACTGTGTGGTCCTATATATATGACACACTTAGTTTGATACATTATTCTTATATGTTCATAGATGTGGCATTGGCTTGAACAAATGTGCATGTATTCCATGTGTACTACATATATTATAGATATGTAGATTTTGCTCATGGACCACTATGATATAATTTTTATGATGTTCTTTTGATCTCATGTGTTGATATTTTTTTGTACTGATATTTGAAATATGATCATATTTGATGATGTGTGACATATTTGTTTATACATGTGACTTGATGAAGTATGATGATGTGTGACAACATGATTTCATTAAATGACATCAATTATGATGATGTACTGACATCTACTATTATGATGTAATGACATGCAAATATGACATGTTTGTTGCACTCTTTCCAGACCACACACACACACACACACACACACACACACACACACACACATATATATATATATGCTTCATAATCATCTTTGTTTCTCTTTGTGGCGAATGAAGATACAAAGTTCTCACATAACAATGTGTCCATTCAAGTAATATGACATCATAATCATCTGTTCCTTGTAAGATTACATAAAAATAGAAAAATTATTGATATGACATCATAATCATCATTATTTTTCTTTGTCACACATATGAAATGTCTTTTTAATTTCATATATATGTTTCATGTAATCATGTCTTTATTTCTCTTCATATGCTTCATGTAAACATGTCTTTGTTTATCTTTATATGCTTCATGCATAATAATGTGTTTGTTGTGACCTTATTCAATTTCGTTGAAGGCTTGTCATATATGAAGTTCACTATTGGTGCGGTGAATAATAAATCTTGTGTAGTGGAAGATTGCATAACAATTAACATTCTTGATATGTAATCATAATCATTTGTATTTCTCTTTGTCATGCATACATACATACATACATACATATACATATAT
>CM034156.1:156552512-156580265 GCA_019776745.2 Taxus chinensis
GGTGGACAAAAGTAACAACACCATACAGGCCCCACCCTATTCCACACTTCCTTTGTCTTCAGAACAACAGATATCTATTGATACCATATACACCATCAAAAAACAAAACCCTTCTCTTCCACTAATATTGATAATCAAGGAACAAATGGCATAGGAAAATCATTTCTGATAAATAAATTTGGAATTCATTCATAACATCAACACATCTCCACATTTCACATGCTTTTTTCATTCGAGAGAATACTCAAATATGGTACACGTACCAACACTTGGAGACAAAGAACGAAAAGAAGAAGCAAGACTACTATCACTCAACCCATCGTAAATACTACCCTCTGCTTTGATTAGCACCTTCACTACTACTATAATCAACACTTTTTGTATCCAAAACGCCACTTCCGATCAATGGGTATCAAATGTAATCATGTTTATTGAAACTAAAAAAAACCCACTAAAGGCTACCATTCATGATATAAATACTACAAATGTATACATGTCTCATCATGTGTACGTAGATCTTCATGTATTTGATGTTTTGAAATATGATTTGCAACTTTAAATGTACGAATCTGTAACAAAATTAAATGTACACATACAAACTTTAAATGTAATGTTTCATCTAAATTCTTAAACTACCACTATCAATCACACACATTATCCATTGTACAATAAAGGTTTTTTAACAAAACACCAACCGAACAACCGATGGACAACTGCCACAATCAACCCAAATTAAATACATACGTCAACTATAAAACTAATTAACTATCGAAAACGGTATCAAATGTACTCATGTACGAATTTATAACAAGTTTGAAATGTAGAAACAACATTAAAATTAAGTGGCTCAACTATATTTCTGCACTTACAAAATCAATCAAACCTCTTATCAACATCAACTACAAAAGTAATAACTATACTTGTAAATCAAATAACATATACCGTTCAGCGTTCACATTGTATTGAACACATGCGATTGCTAGTTTTACCAATTTTTTATATTTATTTTATTTAAATTAATCAAATATATATTTAAAAGAAATTAATATTTTTCATTTATCTATTAAAAGATCTATGAAGGATAAAACTTAACTTATCGTGTCAAATTAAAATATGGGGAGCCCTACAAAATTGAACAATGACCAACTATAGCTTTATTCGCCGGAGGCGTTTACTTTGAAGAAAGCATTGCCGGAAAGTGTCAAATTCCGGTGGCTTAACTTTACAGGTTTCCAGATTTTATAAGCCGTCATAAATCAAGCAGAGATACGTCTTTATTCTTCGTTGCTCTAGATTTCCGTCCCAGTCCAGCCTTACGTGGAGTGAAGAAGTTTTGGTTTGGATTGTTTGACTGTGTATAAAGGTGTGGGTTGCATTATTGTTTTGGTGTAGCTTCCCATAGAAAAATCACCAGCAAGATAGCCACCAAATAAAAATGCGTGGTACAACACAAATCTTTGATCGGTGGCTCTCCCCACAAATGACAAAGCATATTTTTACATTCTTAATCAAAAGATTTGCAAATGGATTGGAATTCGACAAAGAATATATGTAACGTTTATGGGTATAGCCGCCCACGTGTAACATTTAAAAAAAAGGGGATTTTTTTAATTTAGTTTTTGGTTATTTAAATATCTAAATCTTCTTAGAAATCTTTAAAATGTACAATAGGTTTTACAATTTGGAGATGGATTCCATGTTGTGATCTAAAATGTGATGGAGACAAATAAAATTTGTGTGTGTGTTTTTTTTTTCATTTATTGAATAGGTTTTTTCGTCTAAGTTTGTAAAATTTGAAATGTAAGTGTAGATGAAGTGAATTTGCAGAGCTCTAGTGCCCTCATTTTTTAAGGAAGCAGTGAAATTGGCGAGGCACATTTCTATCATCTGACGGAAGCCGTTTTTCACTTCGGGATCGCTGAGAAAGGTGATGCTCATCAATGACCGCTTGCAGACACGCGTGATGGAGAACATGTCCTTTATTTTGTTGTCATAGTAGCTGAGAGTGTTGTAGGGCAGAAGGCATCAGGAAACTGGCGTACATCACAAATCCTCCCGCTTCCATTACAAGACTGTAAGGCCCCTTCGACCCATCCTTCTCAGAGGCCCGACTGACCAGCTTCTTCACAGTGTCTATCTTTAACGACTGCCCCACCAAAAGAGTGTCTGTGGGATGATCGAAGCTCTACCACATGCTTCTGTTATTTTTTTCGTATATTATAGCACCAAGTTTCCGTTTGGTTCAGAGTTCGATCCCCGCGACACCCTTGTTTGAAAGTGTTGGTAGACCAAACCACTGGTGCCGTCTGTGTGGATGAGCGCCAGATTTCTGTTGGATGTGAAATTGAGATTGCTCTTCTCAGGGACGGGGGGTGATTTCTATTGCGGACCAGATGATTCGCAATGGTCTCGGCTTGTTTGGTTGCCCATGTGGATGACGAGGGTGTAGGCATTGGGCGTGGTGTTGAAGAAGATCATCTAGAAAATGGAACTAGGCCGAGAAGCTAACGGGATGGGTCTGTAGTCGGCCATGTATTCTACAACGTAGTATCCCATCTCTCCCTCATTGACATAGGAGAAGGGCCCCTCGGCCTCTACTGCTTTCACAATTATGCATGTGAAAACCAGTAATAATAATGCTACTGCTTTGGAATCCATGGTTGCACACAGACTGGGTATACTACACTTACTTATCTGGCAGCAAAATGTAACTCTGTATTTATGGCGAGTGGTGTGGACTACAATGATATTTGGATAAGAGCCATTAAAATGAAAATGTAGATATTTTAAATAGTTATTGGTGGCATTGTTTCATCGACTGCCACTAAATGCATACCAACTTAGGGAGTTGGTAAATAAGGGACATTTTGCCAAGATAAGACATCCATTAATAAGCAATGGAAACAACCCTATAAGAGATGTATGAGTTCTTATACTGTTGTTGTGACAGAAGGTGCAAGCATACAAGGAAAACGTCTATGTATCTAGTCCAACTCAGGAGGGGGAAAGAGTACATAATTGCCGCTTGAAAAATCAAATATCTCAACCCCAACAGATTCCAATTTTAGTGGAATCGATCATGTGAATGGTGGTGATGTGCCCATTCTCAACTCTTAAAAAAGAGAGATAAAAACATGGAAAAAAGAAAATTACGTGTTGCGAAAACTACGTGGAAGTCAAGTCGGGGACCAATGCAATATGGAAGCAAGAATGATGGCCGCCCGGGTGACACAACCCCACTTTCCTTTTGGACCGCACCACAAAATGCTCGAATTACGGATATTTATCACAAAACACCTAAATTTAATGAAACAGATTCACTCGAAACAGGCTTGTCGGAATTTGACACATTCTAGCAAGGGCATCTTCAAAGGTGACGCCTTGACCTGTGCAGTGAAGGAGAGCTTAGTAATGGAAACATGGACTTGTTGAGTGTGGCGGAACATTATTTTTCCCTCAGTTTGAGTGCTCAAAACTTGTACGCATCATTGCAAAAGTACTTGAAGAAAGCAAGGCATGAGGCGTTTACTTTGAAGAAGGCATTGCTGGAAAGTGTCAAATTCCATGGCTTAACTTTATAGGTTGCCAGATTTTAGATATTTTTGTAAGTCCTAGATATTTACTATTTTAGATATTCATCTTTGACTTCACATCCTTTAAATGACATTTTAGACTTGGTAATAACCATTCTTTGGTGCCCTTACTTTTGGGAGTGGCCGGCCTAAGACCATCATGAGTGAAATCTATTTCCTTACTTCCTTAACCTGCCACAGTGAAGGAGAGCCCAGTAATGGAAACATGGACTTGTTGAGTGTGGCGGAACATTATTTTGCCCTCAGTTTGAGTGCTCAAAACTTGTACACATCATTGCAAAAGTACTTGAAGAAAGAAAGGCATGATCAGGTTATTATTGACAGAGGTGTCCCTCATGTAGAAGAATCCCGAACTCCTCTGTCAGAGGAAGAGTTCAGGGAAACAATAGATGAATTGTGGCTTAAAAGATTTAAGAAAGCCATTATGGAAACACTCTAGCATAAGATATGACTTAAATCGACAAAAAACATTGAATTGATTTTGTGAAGGACCAAGAGAAATATGATTCTCAAGCTTGACTACAGAAGGCACAACTGCCAACTCTGTGTCGGTCATTTTATTGTAGACAGTCTCAAACTCTTTGAAAATGTCACCAATTAGGTCAATCCTTTTCTTGTCAATAAGAATGTAGAGAAAATTTAATGTATAAGGCTAAAACTTGGCATCATTTGTAATGTCTTCGAGAATACCCTTTTTCTTCTCATCTAGTATGATTGGATTAACAAGGAAATTAAAAAAAAAAACCTTATTGGTTATGTATTGAGAGAGCTTATCGATGTCTCTACTGATAACATCTAGGGACTTCACAAACTGGGCCAGTTCTGCTAGGGATGTGGCATATGATCCCGCAGTGCTGTCTTGCATGACAATACAAGTTCTGTTTTTGTGAGCCACTTGAGAACCTTTGGAAGGGAAGGCACTGTGTGTCTTGAAGAGCCTTGTCCCAAAAAGACCATATTTTAAGGATATGTGGTAGTTTGATCCGTTAGCCCCTTTCAAAAGGGCTCTCACAGATGGCGCACACTAGACATTCAGGGCCACGAGAAACTGTTTCTATGATTCCATCTAACAAAAAATAGAACCAAATCTTTGGAGATCATGTATCCACCGAGAAATTTTTGTCAGATCATGTGAAGAAGCAATGTTAATTAAGAGCCAAAGCATTTTCTTTGGAAGTCAATTAAAGAATCCGATGCAGTTCTAAATGAGTTGCAATTTACGCCAGAGAGGAAACAATGTTTTAGTTTATTGGAGTTGTAATTTTTCTATTTTAAGTTGTGTGATGGGGAGAGGGGACAATATAGTAACTTCCAACAAAAAAACATTGCCTACTATGCCTTGATGGCTGTCCGTACGTTGCTATAAAGCTCATATTTTGTTATGGGCCACACGTATTTGGTATAGGTGAGTTGATCGGGGTGAATATATAGTTGTTTATTTGATTGAAACAAACACAATGTCTCTTGATGATGACCATGTCTTCTGTAAGATACAATTATGATATTCATTTAAAGATAACTGTTGTAACCATTTGGTTGAACACTTGGCGTTTATTTACAAAAGTTCATATTTTGGCATTTAATGTTCCCAAAGCGTAGACAATAATCCCATTTTTTTTAGTATCCTTCAATCACTTCATCCCATGAGAGGACAATATCTCTAGGATTTTATGTTTGGTGGGTAGATGAGATTAAGAAACCTGCCAATGATGCCCAAGATGTTGTAGTGGAAGAGCATCTCCATGCTTCTTATAAATGAGGCTTCCATCTTTGTGTTCTTATCCATCCGATTCTACTCCCGTTGTACATATTCATCAGCTTTGGCAACCGCTTGCACCAATCAGGTACAGAGAGTGGTTTCCTGTTTACATTGCCAGCATACTCCTCGCCTTGTTTCACCATATGCCAACAAACAAGGCTCCCAACCCAATCAATTTAATTTGCCAAAGTACTCCCAACCTGTGCCAAAATATAGAGGAATTTTGTTAGATATAGTTGCAAATGTTTTTGATAGACATGTATGCAAAATGTGGAACCTTACATAAACACATGTGAACTATTTAGCAAAATGTAACTTATGTTCTTCGCTCAAACATCTATCATAGATCATAGAAAATATTTACATCCAAACCATATTATTACACATAAAACTCGAGCCCTCTCCGGCATAACTTGCAACTCATTTGCAATGGCTAGTTATAACTCATGGACAGCGCTCATAACTTACCGTAAACCTTTGTACACTTGCATGCCAAATTATGGGGAAAAATTTTGACCGGTTAAAAACAGAAACGCAGCGGGGAAAGCTAACGAAAAGACTTGAAACGGCACACGGATGAGAAGGATTCTTTGTTAAAAAAGGCACGGTGATCAGTAGCTGAAAGCGATCAAAAACCACGGCCGTGCAAGTAGGCGACAAAAGTATAATTGAACCCGATAGCCAAACGGGTCAAACCCTTCGATGACACCTACAAATAATCTCAGAAACAACACTCGCATGACCATTACCAAACCACACATGCGCGTAGAAAATTAGTAGCAGCCTGAATGAAAAAACACAAATCTAACGCGCGTGATCCGACGTCTCTTTCAGGCGCCAGCGACAACGCATCCACAAAATCTCAGGCCAAACGCCGCTTCAGGACGAACGATGTGAAAACGGTGAAGATTTTTATAGGGAGTGGACGGTTCAGGTTGCACAATAAATATCAGAGATTAAAACGCTTTTTACAGTATAAACATTTTTTCTCACCCAAACCTTTTTACAGTATAGATTTGTGTTCACAAGGCATTTTCCTTTTACTGTTTAGAAAAGATGCACACCTATAATGGTTTTCTTTATTTTGCAAAGCTCTTGTACTCCTTGCTGGTAAACACGACCATTTAACTTAGTTTAATAGCTAATTCCCTGAACTATTTGAGATTCACCATGCACTTAACTTTGCTCCTTGGTTTGTTCTTCTTTTACTAATTACTATGCAGGATCTCTTTCGATGCTGTCTCTTTCCTCCAGAAGCAAGTTGACTAAAGTCTCAAGCTTGTCAATGACATGTCCTAGGTTGAGTGGCACATCTTATTAGATCTCTCGTGTATTAGATAATATCCTTTTGATTAATTACAAATATTTATGGTCTAAAACTGTATGATTTTGTAGCAAATCCTTGTGCACTTTTTCTTCAGCTGTAAGATTTTTATTTGTCTCGTGTGGTTTCATGGTTAATTATTACACGTTGGATTCGAGAGTACATATTTGTCTGTTATTTGCAATATTTTTTTGATTGACCTCTCTCACTATTTTTAGAAGCACATCACCAGTTTACATTTTCATCATCTGATAAGTATCCACGAAGGCTACCTTAATTCCTTCCATGACCTTTTACAATGGGGTGTGAAATCTAGAATTTGGAACTTTAAATTAGTTCTCATTCGTGCACTCATCCATGGTGATTGACATCGACTTCCTAGTTCTACATGTTGTAATGGTGAGATCCATGTAGTTCAAGAAGAGTAACTCTTAACTTCTTTTTTTCTTTTTGACCCAGGTTACTCTACTTTGTCCTATGTTATCGCTGGCTTTTACTCTACTACTCCATCTGTAGACTGGCCTCCTTTTTGTCTTTTGTAGCTTGACCTGAAACTGAGACAGGAATTTTGCTGCCAATCACAAACATATTTTCCACATTCACTCCCTCATATCCAATGTCATGGTCCCAACCATGAGTTTCCAGAACAGGTCGCACCAGCGTAAATATATAAGCCTCTTAGGCTATTGTGACGCTTAGGCTATTATAAGCCTCTTAGGCTATTGTGACCCTTGCGTAAACATATGTTTATCCAACTTGTAATGTGCTTACATTATCATAGTATTCAGGTTGTAAATAACCAATAAATATTGCTAGCTTCTACACAGAAGAAAGGCCAGCTAAGAAATATATAATCTCAAATTCAAGCTTGTTCTGATTGCATGATATCAACATGGATGGACATTTGATCAGCTTCATGAATGTAAATAAGCCATCTATTCAATCTTTATGGATCCCTAATGTGATTTGTAAAGCCACCATCACAAACATTCCCACGACAAAGTGGGCATACCCTGCACAAGCATGTAGACTTCATCAGTACCATTTTATCTGGCGAACTGTATATGTTAGAGAAACACGTACCTGTTTATTTTAAGTTTTATTTATCATTCATTTCTTCAATTTTAGAAAGGCCTGCAGGTTAGGTTAGAAGAGAGGAAAAAAGTCTATTACAATATCAACTGCAAATAAATTTGAACTATGAGAAAGACTTGTTCTCAACGTTAACCTGAGATATAACTAGTACAGATATCTTAAATATATATATATCTGAAACTTGTCGACAGATATCAATCTCAAGGCCCTTATCTTGGTATTTTGCATACTACGTTGATTAATAACTCCGTTACCTTTTCCACAAATTTTCCACTAATTGGTGACAAATGGTGTCAATCTAGATTGACCGTTGGCAATCTCCTCAAGGAAAAATTTGGGTTGAGTACGCAACAAGGATGTTGATATGGTTAGCAGCTATGTTACTAAGGTTCCCCTCCCAGCCCCTTGTATGTTTACTAGTACCAATCTGGATACGCCTCAGGGTTGTCCCAGGACGGACCCCAGGTGGTACTCGGCTGTTAAAAAGAACTGATAAAGAGGTTTCAGGAAAACAGAGATTTTTTTTAAAAACATTTTTAAATACGAGTATCCTACAGTTCATTGTCTATTGAAAATTATTGTTCTCCTTCCAGCATCTTTGGCTGTTGTTTAGTATCTAGACACAACAATATGTCACCCTTTGATTGGCAGTTCCTCTGAACAAGTTGAAATTGATATCTACGTAGATTCTAGACTCGTTAATTTTCTGAATCCACTCCTGAATAGATCTGTCACTGTCAGTTTGGTGTTTTTTTTCCTGCAAGATTGCTCTTCCTGAATCCGGAATGGATCTTAAACATGATTACTTACAGTTACATTTATCAATGATCCATTGCCTATTAATTCTAATAACTTAATAAAGATGAGAAGAACAAAAATTAATTTATATGTATATTATATTACTTCATGAAATAATAATAAACTCAACTTCAATCTGAATAAAACTCTGAATATTTTGGTCCAATGTGATCTATTCACAACCAGTTCTGTTCATGTATTCCTATTTATAAGTCCAATATTTTGGTCCAAGGCTTTTGGGATGCATCCCTGCTCATAATAATTACATTTTTTCATTAGTGATTTAATAAATTTAATGACTACTCTCTGTGCAGTTCACCTTCCAGAAGGTAAATGTTGCATCCCTGCTCCTAATAACTGCATTTCTTTATTAGTGATTTAATAAATTTAATGACTAATCCCTATGCAATTCACCTTCCAGAAATTAAATGTTACTGTGTTATAATTATGCATTTCCAACCCCTCCTTAACTGACCATGAAAATTTACTAACAAATATTTTAAGGAATAACACTATGCAGCTTCCCCGATTAGCTTTAATCTATATAAAGTAATTACTACAATTTTTTATTTTCTTACGTGAGGGTTACCATCATAAAACAGAAGATAGATTCAAAGTTGAATGACCTAACACACCAAAGAAGTATCGTGAAATGTTGAATGACCTAACACTTGAACTATGTCTTTGCCTCCTAGCATGTGCTTGCCCGCCAAAATCTTTAGTAAAGTTGTCTTCCTTGTACATTGCAGGAAAAAGTTATATAAGCAACCCCTTTTACTGTTTAAATTCCAATATTCTCTCCCTTGTCATAAATGACTGATGGATTTCTAGACAACAGAAAAAATTTCTAATATTAAGTGCATAGCATGGAAGTCAAAACAACTGAAGATTGCATGGACTAGCGCTTCCATGGCTAAAAACCCTCTCTAAGAAAATATTAATCTTTTTCTTTTTTGCAGGAAATAAAAATGTATTAAATAAGAAATACCAAAAAATGTATAGAGCTTGTCAGATCTTTACTTAGCCTCATAACCTACGCAAAAAGAGAGCGTCTCTGATTCAGCACCTAAATCGTCAATGTTAGATACTTTGCTTAGAAAATTAAGTTTGGTACACTCGAATTGCTAACTGGTCCATGCAACAATACAATTTTATTTGACTAGGGTCTCATTTGTTATCATTATTCAAACCCATTGTACGACCCAACTTTGATCAGTTAGTACAGGCTCCAACAATGGTACAGATGATCCTAAACCTACAGGACGAGCTGGAAGAGGCAATCCATAACTGTTTGAGGATGTGCCATTCGAATCTGCTGTGGTAACTATTTTTGCAGCCAAGGAGTTCATTGTGTCATTTGTTTCTTCATCTTCCTCACTATCATCCTCTTCCGACTCAACATCTTATTGGTAATTCTCAGCTACAATGGACCTTGAATTATCATTAGGTCGTTCAATTGCTATATCCCTATTTGACTCAACTGCCAACACTGCATCTGGCACAGGCTTCTTTTCTCTTCTGTCAGTACCATTGAATGTTTCATTAATTTCTGTCACACACTTTTCCTTCAGAATTTGCTTTCTTGCCATTTTCATTCTCTCTTAAATCCAAATTTTATTATTCTTTGGGTGTTTAAGCATAAAATTAAAATGTAAATGAAGCGACTGTTACTGATTGTTAGCCTTTCTCCAATGCATAATACCATATTAAAAGGGGAGAACAAAAAATAAATTAAAAAAAATACATCAATTACAAAACTATAAATATGTAAGAAAAAGTATAAAACCCAGTTTGTTGATGAGTTCCTGAGCTATTGCACAATCACTAGCTTGTACCATATATATGTCATAGCAAAATACAAACCTGTATCAGAAGACAAAAGGGCAGTCAGGTAGTAGTAAAAAGGGAGCTTCTATAAACAAGATAAAACATTATAAACCACTGACCACGTCCAACTACAAAAAGGCACCAAGTCTTCCAAACATAATAAAACATCAATTATCACTACATTGAGATTGTTTGTCAAACATCAACATTTCAGCTGGACCAACACAATGAACTCGAATGTTTTCAAACCAAACATGATGAATTTCTCATACAAATTTGGTGGGATAAGAAAGAATATTACAAATTGAATATACTTTTTCCTTTTAAAGTTTTTATCACTAGCGCATTGCCAATATCTGAATAATTTCTAAGCAGAGCCTTGCGATTCTTACCTATATAAATAAGAACACAAAACAAATAAGTTGCAAATAGAGTAATTCAAATAATACGCTGATTGTTGTTTTGGATATTCTCAGTGCAATGTTTAAAACATACTATTGCGTCACCAAATTCAAACTAGAACAGAACACAGCAAAATAAGCAAGTTTATCTTTTAATAGCTTTACAGTATACAGAAGGAGAAGCCAACTTACCAGTTCAATCTTGATACAAGTGTTTGTGATGTACAACATCCAATAACTTTCTCACTTCAGCCAATTACACCAGCGTTTTTCAAAGAACCAAGGTGGTTGAATGCTTTGCATTCTTCACTCTTAGGACATGGCATGATCATGACATAATAATAAATTGCCATTATGCACCAACCACTAGACATCCAAAGGGAAAAACACCAGTACAGGTATTTTATGTTCTTAGCACTAGTACAACAAGCAGGTAGAAATATAAATGATTTATTTTACGAACCAAAATTGTAGTGCCCACTTCCCTTCGACCTCATTTTGTTTTGTTGTTTTCGAGACTGATTACTTCACTATGGATTTATTATGGCTTCGTGATTTAGCATGCTAGTAGATATCATAGACATTGGACTGTTATTGATTTGATCTTTATATGATGCATATGGTTCACTGGTGGACATTTGATGATGATATTTACATACTTTTGACAGGGTTATTTATCTTAATTCTGACATGTGATATATTTAATCATATTGAGTAGAACTTGATAGTTTGACTAATGTGATGATCGTTTTGATATAAATGATATGTGGAATAGAAATGTGCTAGGAAGTGTTAAGTGATATCGTACTTGCCTAGATGATAGTAAATCATGTGTCGTTTATTTTAGATTATATTGTATATTTGGCATGAATGTTTTAATGCGGCCAATAGGCTGAAGGAGGTATTTTCTGTTCTGCAGGTATATTATATTCACAACAAAATTGGGGAGTGGAGACCAACCACATCAGAGTTCGAGAAGAATCTAGCTAAGGTCACCATGGCAACAAGCAATTGTGTGTGTGTGTTAGAAGTATATCTGGTAAAGGAAAAATTGTGACCTAGGGGATTATGTGTTGTTTTGTTTTAATTTTTCCCTTTTATTATGTTAGTATGTGTTGCTCTTAGTAAGTGAAATTTTACTTGTGTTTTTTATTCATATTCCTTGGATTGGAGTTTACCCCTTTGTTAGCCATGGGTTGTAGTGGGTTAATTAAGTTAATTTGAAATTGTCCTAAACTAATTAAAAGATGTGACCTAAGAGAGTTCATTTATTAGGATTTGATTTACTTGGGATTTTGTGTGGATTGATGTGTGTTTGAGCTTTGAGTGTAGCACACTTTACCCCACATGGGAAACTCGAATTTGGCCTTGGAGGTCAAATTTCAAAGCTTGTGGGACAAGTCAAACTTGTCCCACACCTCTTAAAACCCCATGCCAACCCTACCTATGGGTTAGAAGGCCAAATTTAGGGTCTTTTAGGTGTTTTGGGGGGATAAAAGGGTAAAATATTAATTGCACTTTCATTCAAAATTTAATTTTGTCCTTTGGGGGGAATGGGCTTGGTTGGAGTGTGTAAGGTGCTTGCCTTTCTTTCAACCACTTATTAATGGTGCATTGGAATTTAATTTTGACCAAATGATGTGGGTGGAGGGAAAAGGAGGTGGCATCCTACTTGGAGCCACATCATCCCTCCCTGTCTTTTCTCTATTTATTTGATCCTCTTGTTTGTTTTGGGGGTTGGAAGTTTCATTTTTGGTCTTTTGTATTTTGGAGAGGAGAGGTTTTTGGAAGGAGTTGTGGATATTTTAGAGCTTGTTTGATACTTGTGGGAATTTTGTTGGAGCTTGTGGATGCTTGCCTTGATCTTTGGAGGGATTGAGACTTCATACTTGGAGCAAGCTCTACCATGGAAAGGTAGGAGCTTCACCTTTGTTTGCATTATGCTTTCTCTTATTTGTTGTATGAATCAGTACATATGTTGTGTTGAATTTTGTTGTTGCAATGCTTGTTGGGAATGGGTAGGATGTCTAAGTTGGGAGTGGGAGGAGACTATGGGGAGCTTAATTGAGGGAGGCATAAGAGATCATGTCCTTGAGGAGGGAGTTTGGGTTGGGTGCCCACCTTGTAAGAGAAATGCTTGCATTTTCTTCTTGTTTTACTTTGAGGGAGCCATAAGAGTTGAGGGAGGCATAAGAGTAAATGGAGGGATAAGGGGTACTTGAGGGAGGCATAAGAGTTGTTAGGGGTATTGTATTTTGCATTGGAGGCTTTTAGGTGGCACCCATTCCCATTGGGAGGCATAAGTGGCCTCCCCATATGTCTTACTCTTATGGTTTTCTTGATAAGCCTTGTGACTTGTTGTTGTGTTTGTTTTCTCTCTTGTGTGTGTTGTAGATCTTGTTTTTGAAGGATTATGGAATGAATGTGAAATTTTATGTTGAGTTATGTGGAAGCTTGTAGTTGCCATGAGTTGGATTATTTTCTCCCATTGTAATGTGGTTGGCGCTCGAGGGGCTAATGGAGAGGATGGATTCTCTTCTCCATTGGGTATTCTTGGGTTGGGAGGAGAGTGTTGCCTCTCCCCTTATTTTTTTGTGAATTAAGAAAACTATGGAGGAGCCACCTTGTTGATATTTGGAGCATGGGAACCTTGTTGATGACAATGTGAAACCACCATGTATGTTTACCCACCTTGAGTGGAGGAAAAATGTAATATTGCCTTGTATTTTAGCTTTTATTATTGTAATTTTGATCCCACATTAAGTTGAAAATGTTATAACAAGTTTTTGAAGGAAAGTTGTATTGAACTCCATTAGCAAGGTTGTAATGTGGATGGAATTGAAAGTTGCAAGAAAGACATTCCATTTATTCTTCTTTAACTTGGCTTGGAACCTCTTATATGATGATGTTGATCTTGTTGAAATGTTGGTAGATCTTGCTTTAAAACTTAATGGAAATATTGTAGGACTCTTTTGTGGAATGTTAGGAAAATTTACAAAAAATATATACATACTAGATTTCATTTTGTTGCTTAAAAGAGAGGTATTGAAAAGTGAGAACATTAGTGCATATTCTCTTCTTGTATTATGGACGAAAGACTTAAATTTTAAATGGCTTCCAATATGCAAATGAAGTAAATTGTGTCCTAACTCTATTATGTGTTTCCTCATTTAAGAAGTTCTTGTAAATCCATTGCAAATTGTAAAGGGGAATTGAAATCGAATCTTTTTGAAATCCCATGCTATGTGTATTGAATTGTGTAGAAAGAAATTCTAATGCAAAGACTATAAGCTTAATAAGTTTAATACCCAATGCTCCTCAATGCATAATAGGAAAAACTAATATTTTAAATAGAATTCATATTAAAGTAATATTAAACTTAATGGTATCACTATTAGTAAATTGTATTAATACCAATATACTAATTATATTTCTTATATAATAACAAAGTATACTAATACAACTATAGCCAAGTAAGTGACAATAGATATAAATATAAATAAACCTACGTATGAGACGTCCTTATGTTTGCAAGGCCAGGCGTGCTCCATGAATATTCTGTCATGAAACAGACCCACCTCTACGTAGGAGACGTCCATAATATTGCAAGGAGAACTGAGCTAATCTACTTATAAAATCTTACACTCATGTAATATAAAAACAATTAAAATAATGATAAGTCTCTGTAAGGCCATTATGTAGTAAGACTGCCCAGATTTGCGCTGAAAGGTCCATAAAATTGCCCGGCAGACTGTGCTTTATAAATATTCTGATATAAACAGATCCACCTCTGTGACTCTCTCTTCCACGAGCTGCTTGCAGCACAGGCAGGGTCTCCTTAGAGAAACGCCGTATTAGACCGCCTCAGGTCGCCTCACGACACTCTCACTGTCCCTAAATCGATTTTGATAAAAACATCACGAAGGGAACTCCGTTTTTTTTCTGAAGATGCATTCGATACTGAACAGTTAACACCATAGTTGGACAACCTGCTTGTCTTAAGCGTTCAAAAGAGAGAATGGGGCTTGTTCTGCTGGCTACAACCAGGCTGTCCCCTCGCCTGTAGCGCCTTCTACACCCTCCCTTTTTTGTTGCACGGCCGGGGCCGATTAAAACAGATCTCACGCCTTCCCTCTGGTCCGTGGCTTCATCTTTAACCACCATAATGTCTTCACGCGGCCAGGACAGTAAAAAAAAAAGACAGGGCGACTTTGCAGAGTATAGATTTGCAAGATACAATTGTATTAAATGACAAAAATCAGGCGGCCCAGTTGGTATAACTTGCACGCAAGGGGATGCAGCTTTAATGAATGGCAGGTGGTTATTCAAAGCCACCCACCTCCACCAGGTTTTCAAACTAAAAATTGAATGATGTCTTTCCCACCGTAGAATTCCTGTCCCTTTTATTTTTTTCTTTTAAATTTCGAAACATTGCTACAAAAAGTCTAAGCAAGCAAATTTATGGTTCCTCGACTGTACAGAGACAAAATCAGAAATTATCACAATCCTGCCCTTTGCAACTTCAAGCAAATATAAGTTCATTTAATCGTGTATCAATATAAGTTCATTTCAATTACAAAAATAAGTATGATATGTGACAAGCTTGTTTCCTCAACCATAGCAAGTCCCCATGGTATAAAAAACATTTAGATATATGGATGGTAATGACTCGAGGCAAAAACCATATACTATACCTGAGTGAAGATCGCTATTTAATTTTCTTGGTCATAATGCCAATGAAAACAAATCCAGTCAAGTGGTATCAACTCGTGGATGATAGATGGTTTTGTTACATCCTATTACTGTAAAACTCCATTTAATAGAATCATAGAAAATAAGATAGTATAAGGTCAAAACATTTTCAAAGTGCTTTTGGTGTAATGTTAAAAAGGTTGA
Organism: Taxus chinensis; assembly: GCA_019776745.2. Classification (NCBI taxonomy): domain Eukaryota; kingdom Viridiplantae; phylum Streptophyta; class Pinopsida; order Cupressales; family Taxaceae; genus Taxus; species Taxus chinensis. The sequence continues at coordinate 156,568,206 of CM034156.1, forward strand.
TTCTTAAAGAGAGTAATCCAAGTTCAAATCACCATATTGCAATAAGGTGTCTATAAGTTGGAGGACATGTGTGCATGAAGTAATATGTACAAGACTATGGTTTGTTCCTCTTAGGATCGATCTTGGGATTTTTTTACCCAGGGATGACATCACTTGTATGTACAACACTAAGACTGTAGATAACATACACATAAATGCCATTGATCATAGACACAACAGCAGATTTGTTCCCCTTCACTACCTTTGACTCCTCTAGATCTCTCAACATTGAAGGAATGTCATCTAGCTCTAAGAATAGTATTTGCCAAAGTCCCTTTTGGCCTCAACTAAGACTCCATCGTGGTTCAATCTTGCAATGTACTCTCATCGTGCATTTTCCTTGTTTGAGATCACAAGAAATGCACGAGTTAGTAATCATATGGGTTGGCCCAAGATAACAAAATGGTTAATGTGCCGAATGATTTGTAGAGGTGCTATCAAGGATTAATGCCTTCACTTGACATATACTCCATTGAAAATAAACTATATTTGTGAATCTAAACTTGGGCAAAAACAATCTTATAGAATCTTATTAAAAAATGATTCGTATAAAAAACATATTTACTTTTTAGGAAGGGCATATTGTCAAAGCAAAAAATATAGTTAGAAGGAATTTATCCATTAAAATAGGTCACACCTTGTTAGAAGGCATTTATCCATTAATAAGCTCCATATCCTATAGTTATAGTAATTACAAATATGACAAAAAATTTGATGCAAAAGAAAACATAACCCAGAAGAACATGTTATTTGTGATAAGGGTACTCCATATACAACCTTTTGATTCACAACTAAACAAATAACATATATCAAAAACTATGTACATCTGAATTCCCAACTAAACAATTCCACATGTTAAAATGTAAAATATACACATTAATATACTTAGAAGTCACACCTTGTATTACTTTTTACGGAAGGGCATATTGTCAATCATCTTATTGGCAAAATCCATAGTTACAAGGAATTTATCCATTAAAATAGGTCACACCTTGTTAGAAGGCATTTATCCATTAATAAGCTCCATATCCTATAGTTATAGTAATTACAAATATGACAAAAAATTTGATGCAAAAGAAAACATAACCCAGAAGAACATGTTATTTGTGATAAGGGTGGAGTGATAAGGGTACTCCATATACAACCTTTTGGTTCACAACTAAACAAATAACATATATAAAAAACTATGTACATCTGAATTCCCAACTAACATTTCCACATTAGAAATAATAATGTAACATACATCCACATCATAAATCATGTTTATACCATACATACTTCCATGTAACAACCATATCACAATACTTGTAAACCATAAACCATCTCACAAAAAGTAAGAATCACAAGTATTAAACAACTTTATTGTATAGTGGTCTCCATAGTCCCTTCAAGTAGAAAATACAATGCTATCTAGCTTAATAGTTTATTACCAACAAGGTTTAGTAATTTATTCCATGTCCTTCTATATAATACCAAGTGGCTCTGCTCGTTGTTCAATGACTTGTAAATTTTTTTCATGGTCTTCTACATCTAGTCTCCATTTTTTGCGTTTACTATTTGTAGTCTTCACCTGCTGCAATTGTAACCCTGTAGCAATTATGTGATGGGTGTAATGATACACCTTTTTGTCTGGTTTGTAATCAACAAAGTGAATCCCACTTTGGAGGGCTTTCACTTGTTGTAAGTATGTTCCCTGCACTACAACCGAGCTAGTAAAAAATGTTGTCACTTCACTTGTTATTTCACATGTTAGCTTTGTTCTCTCCTCTGTGCAACGCAACAAGTAGTACTCCACTTTCTCAATATTGGCTTCTTCAGCAATGACTGCAAATACATCTCCTACAACAAAATGAAAAGAAACATTCAATGATCGGATGTATAGTATAAATTATATACATATATATTTAATTATCAAATTATACTTGATCCTTTCAAATAAAACATACCTTGTTTAACCAGTCCAGATATGTGGTCATAATCAGTTGAAATTAATGGCACATCTTCAAAACTATCATCATGATCTGATCCATATGTGTCATCCACAACTAAAGGAACTTGCTTCCACTCACCTACATACCCATGTTTTTGACTATTGCACTCTGAATATGATTTGTTCATGCATTCATAACAAAAACAAGAATAATCTCTTGTACAGATTGTCCAGTTATTACTATCCATAGTCATCAAAGAGTGCAAAGACCTAGAATTGGGAATCCTTTCACATCCATACTTTGTCCTCCGATCAATACCTTCATTTAATCATGCTCAAAAGATCAATAAAGTTTAAAACAAACAACAAAAATCAGAATTAAAAAATCTAAAGTTAGTAACTTGTAGTTCACTTAATAAATCACATCAAGATTTACATATCTATGTTTTAAATGTGCATGTACCTGTTATCTCCCAAAACACTCTGTGTGGGGTTGAATCCTGTGAAGGGGTTGAAGCTATGTGATGTTGAAGCCTGTAAGGTTGAAACTTGAACTACAAAATGTTTCTTACACCATTCAACAACGGTGTGGGCATCAATAAATTGATCTCCCTCATAATCAAAGCTTTGTTTCTTTAGAGCATGTTTGATGCATACACCCGCACCATCGTGTTCTCCCTTCCCATGAGCACTCTCAAAAAAACTCCATAAATGAGGAATTTTGTGATGACGATGATAACGACTGAGTGCAAAGAAAGGGCGAGAGGATTTGAATTGTGATGCGCAACCATCTGACCAAACAAAATGGTGATCTATTTGTATTCCTCGCTGATGAAGATATTGAAAGAACAAACCAAAAAAATGTTGCACAAAGTGGGTGTCATGTTCCTTGTCATCACTTATATAGAAGTGATACTCCTTGATCATTCGCTTCACATATGTACTTTCAACCCCATCCAAATCCAATTGTGCATGCCTATAAAATACTTGAACCATGATAGTAACCTGGTCAGTATGATAATACTGTGTTTGAATTTCCCCCCCTTTTTGATGAGAAAATGAGTAATTCTCAGCAAAATCAACCATGGACAATATGGAACCAATAGGAAATGTGTCCCTATTAGTCTTGAATTGTGTAGCCTGCCGCTTTGAATAGTGAGAATGTTTGATGTACATGACTAATTAAACTTCGGAAACTTTGCATAAATGTAGCAATGGGGATTTCCTCTTCTACCAAATCCAACCCTGGTTGCATCTTTTCCAAGCCTTGTTGAATATTTTATGTATTTGAACCTACAAAATCAATTCATAACATGGCACAAAACTGTCATGTATTCATTTGCAATAAAATAAAAATCAAAATAAAATCTAACATCCAAATTTAAAAACATAAATTTATATATATCACCTCTTGCAAGCAACCGGTTAACTGTGTCCAAATCTTCATTTGTTTTTGGCAATAATTTGAAAGTCCCCACACTTGTCATAGAAACCTTTGATGCAAGTCATATGATAATCGACATGATCATCAGAAACGTTGCAAATGGATGTGAAGTTATGAATTCAAGTGACACGTGTAGGTGGGGTAATTTCTTCTGCATAACTTTCTATACACCTGAAAAAAACATAGATTTTGAAAGCGCATTGACATTTTAGTGTCAACATGTCTCAAAAAATGATACCTTGGCGCAAATTTTAAGATATATAGATATACATGAAATCACGCCTCAAAATATATATACATTGAATCTAGGTAAATTTTTATGTACCTGATCAGTGATAATCGCAACATCAACGTGATAGCACAACAACATGTGTCAAGCTGACTTTATTAGCTCGCAGATATTCAAGGATTCAACTTTTCATAACATTCATTGAAGGGGGCTCAGATCTTACGCAAGGTCTGGATTTTCTTCTGGAAAGCCTACGATGTACATCTCATGTTGAGTTATCTCAAGCCAATGTACGATATGTTCATCATAGTTATTGCGAGTTGGGAACATGTTTTAAAACATCCCTCAAATTCGGAGAAGGACGAGTCCTCTCAGTCCAAAAATCAGAAACTATCTTGCTACAGGCATCTCATCCTACTACCATTTATCAGAGACGTGGAATTAAATGCTACACATGGAGGTGCCCAATTTCCTTCCATATTTGAGTCATCCAATGTCTTCTCTCCTTTTTGCATACCTGCTAAACTGTAAGGAGGGGATAAATCCAATGCCTTGGAAAAGGCGGTAACATGGACGATTCTTTGTTGTATGCTTCACTTACAACTGAAGTTAATATTTCTCTACGAGAAATACTCTTAGCAACAGACCTGAGTTTTTGTGGAGTTCAAAGAACCTTATTCCTGTATCTAAAACTCCCAATGCAAATTCTTCCTTCTACATGTTTTGAATTTATTGTTGTGCATATTGTAATCACATTGTTTATTGGTTAGTTTGGGTACAGGCGGTTACACCTCCTATGTCATTTTCACTATGTATTCTAAATTCACCTCCCTGTGTTCATTTGCATCCAATAGATCATTCACTGCAATTATTGTTATCTGTGTATGCTCTTGTGCATAACATTGGTATCAGATGGTTTGTGTTTAGTGGGAGTAGCACACCAGAGTAGTTCTTCATTCCTTGGATGCATCACTATTTTGTTAGTTTAGAGCGTAGACAACCTTTCAGCCATCTTCCTTACCCTATCTCCTTGGCAAGTTAGATTAGGATATGTTTTGAGTATCTGGTGTCTGCATTGCTCTCCCTGCATGTGTGACATCTAAACAGATGGAGCTCGTCCCAGGCCCCTTCCTGCCTAAATCCGTTGAATGAGCTTGCGTTCGACGATTATCGCAAGGTCCTTCACTTGGAGTTCTTTGCTGGTGCTCCCTCCTGCGTGGAAATCTCGCAGACCCAGCAGTCTTAAACGTTCGAGTTTTGAAACCATTCATTTAAACTATCCTGCACCATGAAGAGTAAGGATACCCTTGGAGGCCCGTGCAGTTGATCTGTAAGCTTCCTGATACGATCCAGGAAGATGTCCAGTAATCTCTTTGCAAAATGGTATAATGGCCACGGGCAATATTGAATAGCCGCATCTTCTTTTCCACTGAAAAGCCCCTCCCTATTAGTCAGAGGAATTGCCTAGCGCTGCCAGCTTTGAAGAGGTGGGAATGTTCAATACGTGGCTGTGCGTGGCACTGAAGGAGATTAAAGTTCCTATCCCGTTTTTGCTACTGTGTGGCAGGAGAGCAATATTCATCCTAACATTGTCTTCCATTTCCTATTTCTGCGTGACCAAAGCAAACTATTTTTTTCTGGCGTATGCATCTTTGTGTGCACAACGTAGCACTTGTACAATTCCCCATTCTACGATGGAAGGGTGAATGAAATTTGGATTTTCATTCATCTCCACAGTTATCAATTCGAATTGAGATGGAAAAATTGTCATGAAGACAGTTATGAAATATAACCGCTAAGAAATTTCAAAATAGAACCATCATAAGCAAGCGCAGTAAAAACATGGCACTGAATTCTGTTGTTGTATTTCATGTCTGGCAATGTGGCATCGATCAGGAATGAATTGATCCAAGTCTTCACCTGTTTTTATCCATTATCAATCGACAAGTATCTCGGCACTTGTGACAAACACATTATGATGCGAGATATGATACGAGTCATGGCGATCATGATTAAAAGTGTGAACATCAGAGAGAAGGTTACCCATGGTAAATAATATGTAAGTTCAAGAATTCAGTAAAGACACGAATCAGTCACCATGTTTGGGTGAAGATGTTCAGTCTGGCAATGACTGAGTAGCAACTTAAAGAAAACTGTGTGGACTTTTGACATGTAGTGGCATCAGACCATTGGAAAGCACAGGTAATCATTGATTGATCATATTTAAACAAATTTCTAAATGCAATTGTTCGAGCCCTAGACCATGCAATGAAGAATTAGCGAGTTCGCCATCGATTAAAAAAAATACATTGAATCATATGGAATTTGTTATAGTTAACCTAATCGTGATGACAAAACGTAAAGTGAAGCCCCAACATTCATGTAGTCAAGTAATAATTTATCAAAGATGGACGCGAACAACCAAGCCTATCAAATCCCATGCAAACAGTCATTGTCCAATGCATTAACATGCCTAGAGATGTTAGCAAGATTGCAAAAGGATAGAGACGTCAACATTTGAGAAGATGTCAAGAGCAATGTGTCATACTGTTAGCCATCATGGAAAATTGTGAGTTATCCGAGGAAATAATGGACCGATCATGAGTCGACATATAGACGAAGGATGGAGTCCTCGATGATATCCAATGACAAATGTGAGATTAACTTGCATCAGACAATCTGTGGCGCACCACACTAGCTTGTGAGCTCACTTCTTCATCTGGATTTTTCTACACTTTAGTTGCATCAACTTCTGGTCCATAGCTAGATGTCATCCAGTCAAAGTCCTCTGTTGCATAGAAGCAAATAGGACCATCTGTCAAGACCGATAAACCCAATGCATGGAAAAGGCGGTAATTTGTAATAACGCATATCTTAAGGGTTAGAATGTTGGCATACTTAAGACATTGTTTATTGGATAATATTGGACTTACTAAAGGCAAGTGTTATACTCCTATCAAAAGACCTATGTATTTAGTTCACCCAAAGAACCTATGTGCAAGTTGTAATAGAACATTCCCAACATTATTCTTACATTCTACAAATGCTAACATTTATCCGTATCCAAAATCAACACCTAACAATTCTCATGTTTCCCTCATATCAACATAATTCAAGAATGTAACCAAAAAATGTGCTCTAGCAATTGTAGTCAAATTAACAAATTCACCATATACTATCTCTACACTTTTTGCTGTTTTCTTTCGTGATAGTGGTTCTTGTTCAGAAAATTATTTTAATTTTTGTAAATCCATCTTCACCAAGTGTTTCACATTTTTTTTGGGAAGTAATTCCATAACTTTTGTTATCACTTCAGCATAATGTTGCGCATCATGATCTGTGTCCATAAACATACACATGGGATCCTATCAAAACCCTTGCCTTTACCCAATCTAAAAAACATAAATTATCATATTTAAACCTTAGAACTAAAAAAAAATTAGGATCTATCAAGGGTTTCTATACACATGTACCAAATTTTGTAGCCTTGTCTTTCACTTATTGTGTCTTTCTCTCTCTCTCTTTGTGCCCTCCTACGAACAGATCTTCTAGCATTCTTCTCTGCAGTCTCTTCCTCGATATATTTTCGTTTCTCATTTTTTGCATTTCCCATGATTCATCTACTTCAATAATTTTCACCCACCACACATAAATCGTGATAGATCTGAATGTCTAAGAGTAAACTTGATACAAAACTATATGTGCATACAACTCTATTTATATACAAATCTCAGTAGAAATTAGGTGATTTTTAATTTTAGTTCTTCTATAACTTTAAAACAACTTTTCTAAATCCAATAGAATTTACTTTGCAATATGTAAAACAACTTCTTTATATTTAATATTACATATTTTTGGTTAAAAGCAATTTAAAAAAAAACACACTTACTTTAAAACTCCAAAAAATATGTAAAAAACTAATGTTTAAAACATAAAAAGCAAACAATATTAAATAAGTAACTTACCTAAAACATTAAATTTAGAAGGGGAGACGCAATTGCGAATCAATAAATGTAGAAGGAGACGTTTTGGCAGCACTTTGTTGGCGTGGATGGGGTTCACGTGAATTGGGGTTCGCCCAAACCACATTTGCGTGAACTGATGTTCTAATGTGAACCCCCTTTGCACGAACCCCTGATGAATGTGGCAGCGATTCTCACACCCTGAGTGGCACATTTTGGCTCCAAATCCTTTTGGGGGATAATTGTGAGCCAAAATTTGCCACTCGGATGCCACAAATAATTAGGGTAAACGAAATAGTTAACTTACTAAAATTTTGATACAAAATTCATATTTTTATTGGATTTCTAAAAATTAAATTTTCATTTTTTAAAAATCTCATTTTGCTATTTATTTTTTAATTTTTACTAACATACGGTATTTTAGGACAATCAATAGTACACAATCAACCAAATTTGAAAAATAGTAGAATATATAAAAAAAATTTGAAAAAAATATACTTAGTATTTGTTGAATTCTTCTTCTTGCTTGTGAAAAAAAAATTACATTTCATACATATAAATATTAAAATTTATTGGCATTGAAATATGGACGCGACATTTATTTTAAAATATAGTTACTAAATAATTAATTAAAAAAAATATATAAGTCAAAAAAAAAATGAAAATTTGACAGCATTGTCAAAATTATAATCTTGAACATATATCCTAAAATTTCATAGTGAAAAGATAAGTTTTCATTTTAAAAATCCACTGGGGGACATATCATTCCTCTTTAATAACATAAGAAACAACATATGAATAAAATTAAGGAAAATACTATATTTTTTGCCAATTTTTTTAAAAATAAACATGTATTGTACACTATAAACACAACATTTCGTTAGTTTGAGGAATTGCATGAATGTGTACTGTTTTGTGGCTACTACATTTTTAGAAAATCAATTAAACTTAAAATTCATGTTTACTAAGGTACAAACCATACCAAAAAGTGGGACATTTTATTGTGCTTTTATTCTCTCACATCCTTTCCTTTAGGAAAACATACCAACTCCCATCAATGCTTTAAATATATGGTGTGTATCTCATCATCCATGGCTTGATCCCAAATTTATTCATTCATTTCTTCTCTAAAAGACACTAGATATGTATCTTGAGAAAAAAATGCAAATAGTGAAAAAGAGCTAGTTGTATTAACGTTATAAATGTTACTAATACTCTGTTTTTTTCACTGTTGTTGGTGCTCAAAATAGTCTCGCCCCATTTGTGCATTTGAGAACTTACTAATTTATGGCCTCTGTCATTTTTACCTTCCCTTTGTTTTTCCTGGCTGATCGTTGTGGTAATTTTTAATCTACTCTTGAGTCGAAGATCATGTATGGCTCCATGTTTATCTCCTTGTTTCTTTTTTCCTCTGGAAGGGTCTGTATTTTGAGTCTCCCGTGTTCTGTTCCTTCAAAACTCATGTTTTCCCATCTTCTCTATTTCCCATAGTTAGGATTTGTTGTCCTTGAAGTTTCTATCCTAGATACTTGAATAAGAATGAATTGATGTGTCCTTAACGAACGTATTTGAGCCTTATAACATTTCTAAACTTTTTGTCCTTAAAGAAAATTTCATTTCCAGGCTCAAACTGTCGTTTTTCTATATTTAACAATTTGACAGGTGTTTCTCCCAGTCAAATTTGCATCCTTGCATCTCCAGGGGACGTGGCACCTTTTGGTTGGATGCGGCTCAGCTGGGTAATTAGAAAATATTCATGGAAAGCATTAACTCACAATTTTTACACGTGGAGGCATGACACTCATTTTAAGATCTACTTTTTGGTTTGGCATTGGAGTAGCACCAAGAGGACACGTGGAGGCTTCCGCTGCTTTTCTTGAACTTAGACAAATTTTTATGCAGTTGGTACAGTTTGGTGGAACAGGACATGTGGCGAGCTCTTGCTCATTCAAGGTCTCTGCTTATGACACCATCTTGAAGTTATGCCATGAAGACACGTGGAGGCCTCCGCTCACTTTGCATTTTGTTTAGAATTTTCAATAGCAAAGGGAGACTACCTTGGAGTATAACACGTGGCGCTTTCTGCTAAGTTTCAAATATTCAGGAAAAAATTTCTGGAATAGGACACGTGGCGATCTCGTGCTCATTCAGGGTATTAAATTTTTTGGACCATCTAAAGGAGCACCGTGATGAGAAACATGGTAGTTTGAAAAGTCAAATAGGTAGGGAGGTGGACCATCAGAGGTAAATTGAATTTTTTCCCCTTAAGGATTAAAATCTCAAAATGGCCCACAAACCTAATGAGGGAAATAGTAAATGCTTTACCCTGGTCAATTATGGACGTGTGGACTCTCGAGGGAAATTTGGAAAAATTCCCTTTCAGAGAAAAAAGTCAAAAGTAAAAAAGGAAGCGCGTCCCCGCTCGAATCGTATTTGGATGCATGTCAGGATTATTTCCTGAGGGTGGAGGTGCAGAGAAAAATGGAAATTTTTTCCATTTTTCCAAAAAATTGTAAAAAGTCAAAGGAAGCCCCAGGTCTGTTCTTAAATTCGAATCTTCAATGTGGATGACTGAAATTGAAAGTAAAGATCAACGGCAGCTGAGAGTCTGAAATTTGATTTTCCACCCATTTTTTTTAAACACATCTGGAAATGCGAGTCTCCATGATTTTTTTGTCTTTTATGCATGCCAAGCAGAGAGGGGAGTTAATTTTTATATCTAAGTTTTTTGGGAAGATTTGGAAAGATGTCTCTCACCATTCAAATGGTCTGACTTTCGTGCTCGATCGGATTTTCCATTTTTCTTCTCCCAAGCACGCAAGGAGTCAAATTTGACATATTAGGGGTAGAATTGGTTGGAAAATTGAAGAAAAAGTGATCTACTAGAGGAAAGAGTAGAAAGTGGGATATATTCGATGAAATCTACCCCTCAAGTACCTGGTGACTTTTTACAGATTTGATTTCTAGAATTACGAAAGAATCATGACGAGCACTGGTGTATTTAAGGTTTTTGTCTTTTGGGGAGAAAGGGGCTATGTTGTAAAGGTTATAAATGGCACAAATATTTTGTGTAAATGGTTGGAAGTTGGAGGTCAGAGTGTTCGAGGTCGAAGAAAATTCCGAAGAGGAAAATTTGACTAAGCTTGTCTTTTGAGAATCCATCCTGAGAAACTAGGTTATCTCTTTCTGTATTAAGTTTTATTGTGTCAAGGTGGTTACAAGTGTACAACCATTGAAAATCTCTGAGATTGTTATATAAAACTTTCCACTGCTAATAGATTTAATCAAATTCAAGTTTTTCTATGTTGTCTTGAGCAAAATGTGTTGGTTTTATTTCTGAATGTATTGAAGTAGCTTCTCTTGTTTCTGTTGCAATCTTGTATTAAAATCTAACCCAATCACATAGGCCTCAATCCTTGTGATAGTTTAGTGGCATCTAAAATTCCATTTCCCAGAAGATCTTTCATTTGGGATTGGAATAAACTATTTAAAATCACTTTTATTTAATCTTGTGACAGAGATTGAATGTAAGCCTCTGGGTTTACCTTAGGCATGATTTGTCTTATATCTTGATGCTTTGTTGGATTTTATAACTCGAGCCTTCGTGATAGAATCTCAAAGATTGTGTGAAAGAGTTTTGATCTGGGCCTCCATTGAAGCACATATTCTAGTTAAAAAACATTCTAGTTATTTTGTGGCATTCTATTGGTTTAGCCTCCCATTATGTAAGATTCCGCAAGGATCTGGTGAATCAAGTTCACCCTGCCCCACCTCCTACCAAAAATTCATTCAAAAACAACTAATCCTACCTGTACCACCCCTTTTTGTCCTGTGTGCACACAAATGCATAATTTCTGTTACCAAAACATGTGGAAGAAATTAGGGTCTCAAATGTCTTCATTAACCTTTGCCTTTTGAAAAAATTTCCTTGATCTGGAAGTGACAACTCGTGAGAGTTAGATCTCATGTGTTGATCATATTTTCCCAAGGTATTCTCTATAAAATCCATTCAAAAGAAGGATTTATCATTGTCCTTCAATAAACAAAGGTTACAAAATAGGTTCTCTTACCTTGGTTGAAAGGCACAACCTAAAATAGTTAGGATCATATCACATCCTTTTAACATGTTATCCATCTCTCCACAAATCCAAGTAACAAAGGGATAGTTAAAATCCTCCCCAGCTACAAAATGACATATATTTATGATTTATATGCCTCTAAGCTCCCTGTTTAATTTGTGTTGCTGCTTGGCTTGAAAAGGAGAACAAATTTGGATACCAACAGTAATGGCACCGTTTCCAGGGACTGTTTAAGTTGCTGAGACGAATTTTTTGATTTGTTGCTATTTCATATCCATCTAGCCGTCAACAACAATAGTGGCACTATTGTTGGGGAAGTTGTGATTGTAGTTCATTTTCAGACCCTGGTAAATATTTCTTGTATGCTCAAAAGTGCT